>RSEE01000121.1:0-166893 GCA_003971905.1 Moniliella sp. 'wahieum' | reverse complement strand
CCCTACCCTAACCCTAACCCTAACCCTAGGGGAGGGCCGAGGGTAGATAGCGAGCTACCCGAAGGGGAGAGAGTTATGCCGAGGCGATAGCTCGCTACCCGAAGGGAGAGAGTTATGCCGAGGCGATAGCTCGCTACCCGAAGGGAGAGAGTTATGCCGAGGCGATAGCGCTACCGAAGGGGAGAGAGTTATGCCGAGGCGATAGCTCGCTACCCGAAGGGGAGAGAGTTATGCCGAGGCGATAGCTCGCTACCCGAAGGGGAGAGAGTTATGCCGAGGCGATAGCTCGCTACCCGAAGGGGAGAGAGTTATGCCGAGGCGATTCGCTACCCGAAGGGGAGAGAGTTATGCCGAGGCGATAGCGAGCTACCCGAAGGGGAGAGAGTTATGCCGAGGCGATAGCGAGCTACCCGAAGGGGAGAGAGTTATGCCGAGGCGATAGCGAGCTACCCGAAGGGGAGAGAGTTATGCCGAGGCGATAGCTCGCTACCCGAAGGGGAGAGAGTTATGCCGAGGGTAGATAGCTCGCTACCCGAAGGGGAGAGAGTTATGCCGAGGCGATAGCTCGCTACCCGAAGGGGAGAGAGTTATGCCGAGGCGATAGCTCGCTACCCGAAGGGGAGAGAGTTATGCCGAGGCGATAGCTCGCTACCGAAGGGGAGAGAGTTATGCCGAGGCGATAGCTCGCTACCGAAGGGGAGAGAGTTATGCCGAGGCGATAGCTCGCTACCGAAGGGGAGAGAGTTATGCCGAGGCGATAGCGCTACCCGAAGGGGAGAGAGTTATGCCGAGGCGATAGCGAGCTACCGAAGGGGAGAGAGTTATGCCGAGGCGATAGCTCGCTACCCGAAGGGGAGAGAGTTATGCCGAGGCGATAGCTCGCTACCCGAAGGGGAGAGAGTTATGCCGAGGCGATAGAGAGCTACCCGAAGAAGGGGAGAGAGTTATGCCGAGGCGATAGCGAGCTACCCGAAGGGGAGAGAGTTATGCCGAGGCGATAGCTCGCTATAAAATCGTCCGCTCTATGCAGCATATGGCCTCCGTTTCTCGATTGGACGCACCGTTGACAAGTTACACCCACCCATCCCTAACCCTACCCACCCCGACCCACAACACCCACCCTCCGATGGCCTCGACGATAGCTCGCTATAAAATCGTCCGCTCTATGCAGCATATGCCCTCCGTTTCTCGATTGGACGCACCGTTGACAAGTTACACCCACCCATCCCTAACCCTACCCAACCCTACCCAACCCAACCCGCCCTAACCCTAGGGGAGGGCCGAGGGTAGATAGCTCGCTACCGAAGGGGAGAGAGTTATGCCGAGGCGATAGCTCGCTACCGAAGGGGAGAGAGTTATGCCGAGGCGATAGCTCGCTACCCGAAGGGGGAGAGAGTTATGCCGAGGCGATAGCTCGCTACCCGAAGGGGAGAGAGTTATGCCGAGGCGATAGCTCGCTACCCGAAGGGGAGAGAGTTATGCCGAGGCGATAGCTCGCTACCCGAAGGGGAGAGAGTTATGCCGAGGCGATAGCTCGCTACCCGAAGGGGAGAGAGTTATGCCGAGGCGATAGCTCGCTACCCGAAGGGGAGAGAGTTATGCCGAGGCGATAGCTCGCTAGGAAATCGTCCGCTCTATGCAGCATATGGCCTCCGTTTCTCGATTGGACCACCCGTTGACAAGTTACACCCCCCCATCCCTAACCCTACCCACCCCGACCCACCCCACCCACCCTCCGATGGCCTCGACGGGTGGTCACCGGGTGCGCCGGGGGTCGTGACGGCACGGCCAAAAATACCCTGAGATACATCAGTTGGGATCCCTCTGATACATCTAGATGTATATGAGGGACCTCGTTACATCCAGCCAGTCCCGTGACATCCCTCGGGAGTTGGGAATATGTCTAGAGAACACCTGCGTTATTTACTTGATGTCTATGACATCAAAGCAACGGTCCTCAAACTATGACAGTCATGATCGTCATGATAGTCATGGATGTCAGAAAGGGGTCGGTAGTGGGGCAGGATATAGTATTAGCGTGTTGGGCGTGTGTTGCTTGTGTTGTGTGTATTGCGCGTGCTTGTCGCCGCCCCGCTCCTCCCGGCCATCTCTGCCGTGGGAGCACCACCGCCCTTTGGCTTTCGCGCCCACCGGCGCCTCCCCCGCCAGCAGAGATAGCAGCAGCACCGCGCTTATATACCACCGCCGCCAGATCGACGCCTCCTCCCCCCCACCCTTCTCCCTCCCCGCTGTCGCCAACGTGAGCGCCGCCAGGAGTCTCGCCCCGCCCCCCTGCCCTGCCTTGTCGCTCTCACACTGCCTATCCCACCCCACCCTTCCCGAGCACCCGTCTGGACCAGCCCCCCTCACCATGAATCCCAACGTCGTCGACCTCACCATCGCCCCCGTGGACGCCGTCGAGCGCTACCTCGACCCCACCGCCGAGGTCAGCATGCGCGCCCTCGTCGCCCCAAGGAGGCAGGCATCATCATCGGCCGCGGCGGACAACACGTCGCATCGCTTCGCGAGAAGACAGGGGTCAAAGCCGGGGTGAGCAAGGTGCTGCCTCGCGTTCATCGTGTTCTTACTCTCACTAGTCCCCTGAATGGCGTGGCCGAGGCCTTTGGTCTGATTTCCCAGGCCTTTATTGATACCGCCGCTTCCTCCGTCTCGTCTCCGGCCTCGCAAGACTCCTCGACACCCGCCACACCTACTAGCACCGAGGGCGGCCGCATGGATTTGCTCCCCGACACTCCCATTTCTCCCAAGACTCTCTTACCAGTGTCGAAAAAGACCTTGTCCCTCCTCCGCTTTCTTCCCCCGCCACTCCGGTTTCTTCCGCCGACGTGCCCAACACATCCACTACCACCATCCGTATCCTTCTCTCCCATATGATTGTGGGCGTGGTGATTGGAAAACAAGGAAGCAACATCAAGGCCATCCAAGAAGCCAGCGGGACGCGCATGGTGGCCACCAAGGAAATGCTGCCCAATTCGACTGAGCGGGTGATTGACATTACTGGCACAGCGACCGCCATCCAACAGGCTGTCGCCGAGGTGGCCCGGTGCCTCGTGTCGGAATGGGAGCGCGCCCAAGGCACGGTGCTGTACGACCCCGACCCGTCCGATGGCCCTGCGTCCAGCTGCGTTGGTACGCCCTACTCGGCTACCGCGTCCACCTTGAGACACGGCATGCGTTCCCCTGCGAAACACGAGTATCCTGCCCCTCCTCTCTTCCTTCCCTGATGCCCCCTTTGCCCCTCTCTTCCCCCCGCGCGCTGGCCTGGGCCTGGGCGCAGGCTTGGATTTGTTTGGCGCCAGCGCAGCCCAGTACCGCTACACTGCCCACCTTGCGTCCCTGCAACACCAGCGTGTCTTTCCACCCACGGGCATTCCCTCGGGCAGCGCTACCTCGCCCGCAGCCATTGCGCGAGCAGCGGCCCAGGGCGCAGCGGTTGCGCCCGGCGGCGGTTTTGTCGCCGGTGGCATCACGGGAATTGGACCGGGAACGGCACCGGCCGTGGTAGATGCGGCCAACCTGCGCACCCAGAACATTTCCATCCCTGCTGACATGGTGGGATGCATCATTGGCAAAGGTGGCGCACGCATCACCGAGATTCGCCGCCTGAGTGGTTCTCGCATCTCCATTGCTAAGGTCTCTCACACAGCGTCGGGAGAACGGCTGTTTACCATCCAGGGAACGCCAGCGTCGAACGAGAAAGCGTTGTACTTGATGTATAACCAGGTACGTCCTTGGAGCCTTGGATTCAACCTCTTCTGGGGCCTGCCATTTCATGTTGCATGAAGGTGCCCAGTTCCAGACCACATGCACCCGCTGACCCTTTTCCTGACTCCCCCCCCCCCCGCCCTCCTTTTCAGCTTGAAACGGAGAAGGAACGCCGCCAAACAGGACGCTCTCCCGCGCTTGGAGCCCATTCAACGGGAGGGTGAGAGCTCAGATCAGCCACAAGGGATTTTAACCAAGAGGGATTGTAACCATCACTCTGGTCTACTGTTCCCCCTTTTCTGGTCCGCAACAGCTCAGGCTGCCTTTCGTGTCATCGATCATCTCAGCAGTATACGCATCCACCAGTTGTCAATACGCGTTTTTGTCGTTCTCGTTTTGTGTTTCGGAGACCGGTTGAGAAGTGCCCTGAAATCGTAGGTACGCTGCTACAGTCGGGCCGAGAGGCCGAGGGTCGCGACTAGATACAAACACGCATGAATCTTGTTTCGATCTTAAATGGTGGCGTTTGCGATTCTCACATGGGTCTGCAGCCGTGGCGGAGGCTTGAGGCCAGCTTGAGGGGGAGGGTGGCAAGGGGAGGAAGCCATTGCGATGGGTACTGACTAGCGCGAGTGGTAGTAGTATGGGGTGCGTGAACTCCTCCTTAAAGCTTAACGAGACAACCGCGTCAGATACAACAAAGCGTCGCAGCATTAGGCCGATTTTGGCGACCCGTTGGTGTATCTGCAAAACACATACGCTACAATCCACTGAAGAGATACGATCTATAATAGAACTGTGTAGGGGTAAGATAACTGTAGGAGCATGAAATTCAACGACGTTATCATGCACCTTCTTCGACACTCGGTGTGCTCTCAACACTCTTCTGGAGACCTCCCTCACTTGATGACATCAATGCTACCACAGAATGACCTTGGTTCACACAGGCTCTCTGTTTCTCATCAGCTGCCAAGTTTCATGTATGTGCGTGGGCTATATTGCATCGATATCATTGACAGAGCTTAAGGCTGGGACAGGGAAACGCTACGCTTAAACCAAACCGTTCATCGCTATAATACTCACAGGTCGATCATTGATTGATGAAACTTGAAGCTTGATTTGATTCCTTTTGCTCTTTTTGTTCCCTTTCGGGAGAGCTCCTAACATGTAACAGTCCAGTGTCCCTAGGTACCCTAGTGACCCTATTAGTGACCAGCCAACCCAAATCCAGCTTGGCTCATAGGGCCAGACCTTTTTGTTGCGGCGCCAGGATTACGCCTCTTACGACACGCACCCAAACCCGCAGGTTGATGGCAGCCATCATCACACTTGGTTGGCCTGCGGAGCACGCTCTACTGGGCATGTGCGGAGCAGGCGGGCCTTAGCTTGGGTCGGACCATCTCGTGTCCGCCGCAGCCCGTGACACCTCCCGACAACAGATGATGGCCAGAATTCAATATTCATCTCGCTATTAATGCACGTGCCTCTCGACCGCAGCGTAGCTTCCTACATGACCAACTGTGACGTCACCACCCTCGTCCCTTCCCGCCTATCCTGTCCAACTCCTGCCCGTTTTCCAGCCAATTGATCCAGTACAGGCAGCTCCTCTTGTTAGCGCCCGACATCTCCTCCGACCTCGTCCTCCAGCCCCTCGTCAGTCCAATCGCGCGAGCCCTCCTTCGGTCGCGGCGATTCCCAGTCCCAGTTAAGGCAGTGTTTGTCCGCCGCTGCCTCCTCCCGTCCCTAAGTCCCAGAGGCTTCAGACACGTTACTACGGCCCAAGCCGGTGCAGACGCAGCCCTGCCACACGTGCAGCCGCCCCACCAAAGGCCTCTCCTCGTCCCAAGCTACGCTCGGATTCACCAGCCAGCCTAAGCCCGAAACTACCGTGAGTCGACCTACCGTCGCCTAAGGGATTGTACCCCAAAAACCCCAGGGCGGGCCCCCTGGCGGCGCCCGCCCGTGACATGGACCATCGCGCCCTGAGCGACCAGGGATTGGGATACTGTGACATCTTGGAGCGGATGGACGAGTTCGAGGACATGTATGAGGTGGAAAATGCGGTCTCGCCCGAAGGACCCAATGTACATCGTCTCCTGATACAAACTGCTCGATGCACACGAGGCTGCTGGCACACCATCTCGATTGCCTTTTAGTTTTGTTGAGCGAGTAAAGAGGCAATTTCCCTTCGCTCTTACCCGCGACTTGTGCGAATGTGGTCTTCTCTCGCAACAAGACAGTTGGACTGGAGTATTCATGCTGTCTATAGCTGCTGTCACGACTATCTCAAGTGCACAACGTAAAAAAGATCTATATTAAACGGCCAGGCTGCAGGTGGGCGCCTTGAGCTGGCGGTGGCGTGGGGGGGCAACAACACTGGCGCCATGCGGGTGGACCACCGGTGGACCACCGGTGGTTGCGCCTATAACCGCACGCAGCTGCGCCGATGCGCTCGCCTCTCGACTACCACCACCACCGCCACCGCCCCTCTCTCGCTGGTCACACACTGTGCTACCGGAGCTGGCGCCATGTGCCCGGCCCGTTGCGCTGCCATTATATGCCCCCCGGCCGGCGCGCCTGCCGTGCACACGCCTGACCTCGGTATGTCCACGCCTTCCATGCTGTGATGCCTGTCATACTGACTGACCTATGTGCAGCCACCGGAACCGAGTCGGCCACGCCTGGAGGCACGGCCTTTCCTGATATCCTTCGCGCCAAGATGCCGGTCATACCTCCCGAAGGCGAGTTGAAGATCAACGACGGGGGCGCTTCGAGCGGACGGTCGACGGCGACGGTTTCCCCGGCCAGGTCAGTACCTGCGCTTTGTCCTTATCCGCCCATATACTGACAACGCCTTTAAAAGCAGGATGATTGGAGAAGGCGCTCAAGTGCTGCGGAAACGTCCACGGAACATGTGCAGGCTTGCACACAGATCATCGTTCGCCGTATGGTTGCGGGACTCATTCTCCCTCTCGAACGCGATGACGCTTCGCCCCCACGCCGCAAGTTGTATGGCTCTTGTATCTTTGCCCTTCTATCCCTATCATCTCGGCGTCCCCATGATGTTTTTGGTCCGCGATTAAACGACGAAGGCAAAGCTCCGCCGTCCTGAGGCTCCTCGAACAACCTGCCGTTGCCTTGGCGCTCCTCTACGTCTCTGTGTCTAAACAACCATGGCAATGCATGCTTTTAAAGATAATCCACTGCCTGATCTGATAGCATCGTGGCACCCTAGCCACCACCCTAGCCGCCAGCCTGGTGAAAATCTGTGGCTAGTCTTGCCACCAGCCTGGTGGCAATCTGTGGCTAGCCTTGCTACCAGCCTGCCAGCAAGGCTGCGGACTGTCCGGGGATAGGTGGGGGATAGGGGGGGTAACCTGGCGCCAAGCTGTCGGGTAGATTGTCTCGACCTTGCGACCATCTTGCCGCCAGCTTTTCTTGTACAAGGTTGTGGCAATTCTAATCATAGTCTAACGGTATCAAGTTACTACGCTGTGGCGAGATCGGCGGCAACGTTGTGACGAGAAATTTCGATTAGCTATGTGGTCCTGCCTACAACCGACAGAGACCGTCGAGAAGAAAAGGACTTATTCTTTCTCCCACCCTTAAGCTCTCGTCGCGGAAGAGCCGGCCTATAGTTGCACAAGGGGGGTTAGAAGAGCCTGGCACGGACACAATCAAAGCTTGCTAACCACACGTCTCCAGCACCGCGTGCGAGCGCAGCAGAGCACCGTGCCGTTTGAAAAGGGAGTCAGAGAAAGAACAGAGTCAGTTCCAGTGCCGAACGTAACGCATCTGCACCGTCAATGCGATGACGGGCAAGACACTGACCACCTCGCCGAGGCCGGCATAGGCCGGCGGCAGGTGCGCACGCGCAAATGCGCCCGAGGCAAACAGGATAGCCACCACATTGTACACGGCCGACCAGGCAAAGCTGGCGAGGATGCGGCGACGCACGCTGCGCGAGATGGCGAGCAAAGGCGGGAGGGTGGCCAGCGCGCCCTCGGCGCCTCCGTGCCGCGCAAGCAGGACCGCGCCTGCCGCGCCAGCCGCCACTTGGCCCTCCACCGCCGCGCCGCCATGCGCGCGATCGGCACCCACATGCAAGCCCACATCCGCCTGCGCCAGCGCCGGCGCATCGTTCGTCCCGTCCCCACAAACAGCACCCGCGCGCCCGAGCGCTGCAGCGACTGCACCAGAGCGCGCTTGTCGCCCGGGCCGAGGCGGCTGCGCGTCCGGGTCGCCGGCACGCCCACCGCCGCCGCGACGCGCGCCACCGCCTGCTCAGCGTCCCCACTCGCAATCCACACTTGTCCTTGCGTCCCCAGCGCGTCCACTACCTTCTCCGCGCCGGAAAACAGGCCATCCCGCAGCCCATAGGCCACGCGTGCCTGGCCATTGACTGCGACGCACACCACCGTCAGACCAGCTTCCAACAGGCGCTGCACATTCTTGTCCCCAGCTCCTCCGGCCCAGTCCGCTCGGCCAACACGGATCAGGCGGCCATCCACGCGCGCCTCAATGCCCTTGCCCGGCAGAGCGCGCAGGCCGACCGCCGTGAGCGGAGTGACACCATTGTCAGCCAATTCAGCCGCCAGGGCGCGCGACACGGGGTGGACCTGCCCCTGCACGAGCGCCAGCGCAGCTGCGTCTACGTGTGTGTCTGCCTCGGTCTCGGTGGCGTGCACGGGGTGAATTTCAATGCGGCGTTCCACGCGGGGCCGGCCATGCGTTAGCGTCCCCGTCTTGTCGAGCACAATGTGGGTGACAATGGCGGCGTCTGTGAGGAGTTGGGCGTGCTTGATGACCACACCGTGGCGGGCACACACACCGAGGCCCACAACGACCGCAAGTGGTACCGCTAGACCGATCGCACACGGACACGAAACGATCAGGGTGGCGATGGCAAACGTGATGGCATCGACGGCAGCCTCGCGGCCCGAATGGTGGTCACGGTTCATCCCAACGCCGAGATGAGCAAGAAAACGTGATGGCAGTCACAGTGCAGATGACGGGCACAAAAATCCGGGCGACCTGGTCGGCCAACTGCTGGAGCGTAGGCTTGTCCATCTTGGCCTCGTCCACTAAGCTCGAGATTTGCGCGACAAAGTTGGTGTGGGGAAGACTGTCGAGTTTGGCCACCAACTCACCCGGTCCATTGATCGATCCAGCCACCAGGACAGCACCGCACGTCTTGGGCACCGGCACCGACTCGCCCGTCATCATCGATTCATCCACTTCCGACACACCCTCGATCACCGTGCCGTCCGTCGGGACACGGGCGTCGGGACGAACAACAAACGTGTCCCCCCATTGTAATAGACGCGAGTCGATGATCCGGGTCGTCCGTCCGCAACACGAACAAGTGCCGTAGAGGGCTGCAATTGCTGTAGCAAAACTGATTCGACCGCCCGCTGCCGCGCCCAGGCAGCCATGAGCCGGCCCAGCATGATCAGCGTGATCAGCAGCGTACTCGTCTCGAAGAACTGGCCAGTTTTCAGAGGCCGGTGCACCTGCGCAAACACAAACGCGACAGCCGACAAGGTCCAGGCGGCCGTGGTAGACAGGACCACGAGAAAATCCATCTCGATCACGCGGTTGAAGAAAAGACTGCGGAGCGTGCTCACGTAGATCGGGCCTGCAACGGCAACCTGCACGATGGTTCCCAGGCCCAAGCAAATCGAGTCGTATGTGGTCTTGCGTGCGTGGCCTTTCGGTAGCGGTGCCCAGGACAGAACCAGGACCGGGACAGTGAGCAGGATGGAAAGCGCGGTGTACCATGCCAGCGTCCGCACATGTGCGCGCCCCGTGGAGACGGCCACAGGAGCAGGCAGCGGCGCCAAGTCCAGGGGCTGGCCAAACTGGGTCTCAGCGAGGTCCCGAGCACCAACAAGAGCCGGATCAAATAGGACGGCTACCTCGGTGGAAGACGTGAGGGTCAGGTCCTTTACGCCCCAGGGAAGCGGTTGGTCTTGCAGCGCCTGGGCACGCTGCTCGGTCACCACGAAGGAGAGCGTGAGGAACCGCGAAGCAGCCGGGTCATGCAGCACGTCAATATGAAAGCCAGTGTCACGAGCGAGGCGTGCGCGCGCGTCATCCGCGGCGCACACCCGGGGATCAATGTCAAACGCCGCGCGGGCCATCACAAGACTGGTTTGCACGTTCGAGACGCCGGGCAGGGCCGCCAGGCTGCGCTGCAACTTGACTTCGCACCCCGTGCACGTCATTCCTCGCACAGCCAAGGCCACATGCACATGCGGGCGCGCACTGGCGGTGCCATCTTCAGCGCCGTCCTGGTCGCGCAGCTTGCTACCAGACTCGGCCGG
This sequence comes from Moniliella sp. 'wahieum', assembly GCA_003971905.1. Classification (NCBI taxonomy): domain Eukaryota; kingdom Fungi; phylum Basidiomycota; class Moniliellomycetes; order Moniliellales; family Moniliellaceae; genus Moniliella; species Moniliella sp. 'wahieum'. The sequence goes on along the minus strand of RSEE01000121.1, from coordinate 156,841 downwards.
ACCAGGGCAGCACATGTCTGGCAAGTCGTCGCAAGGGTCCGAGGCGTCGGCGCAGCAAGCGTCCTGACAATCTGGCGAAGAGGCTTTTTTGTCGCAGGCAACCGATGCGTTGGAACGCTGCGTGCGCCCCCCGCCGTCGGACGGGCGCTTCTTGATGCAGCACGAGAGCTGCTGGCGCTCGCGCGTCATGCGGCAGAGGCAACCGAGACGGTCGAGAATGGAGTGGTACTTGTGGAAAAGACGGGCGGCATGAGCGCGGTAGCCCGCGGGATCCGTTAGGTGCTGCTCGCACGCACGCGAGCATGCGCGACCCCGCGCTCGGCACTGGTCCGAGCACACACGGCTCCACGACCGCTCCACCAGCTCCTCGATGCATTCCTTGTCGCAGCAGCCAGGGCGTGCGCCAAACACGTCTGGCTGCTGGGCACGCTGGCATGCGCTGCGCTCGCACGGAGCTTGCGTGGCCACGACGGGTGCTTGCGCCGCGTTGGTGGCACAGCCCGTTTCCTGCGCCGGCTCAGCGCAGCAGCCGCTTCCGCAAGCATTCGTGGGGGCTTCTTGCTGGACAGCGCCAGCGCCCGCATGCCCATCGTTGGCACAGCAGCCACGGCACGATTCCGTATCGGCCTCTGGCGCACCACCACCACAATCGGCATCGTGGTCGTCCTCGTCGGCGCAGCAGCCGCCACAGGAATCGTTGGCGACGCCGTGTGCGCCAGTATCAGCGTTGGTGAGCTTGTCGCCCGCGCAGCATCCGCCGTCGCACGAGTCTGTGTCGGTGTCGTGCTCGTCGGCGCCACTGCTGGCAGTGGTGTGCACGTCAGGGCAGCAACTGCGACGCGTGAAGGATGCGCAGGCCGTGACTTGGGGATGCAGTGGCGTGGCAGCTGCAGTCGGCGTCGTTTCCGTGATCGCCATCGGCGTTGTCGCCATCGTCGTCGTTGCCGTCATCGTCAGCGGGAAAGCGGGAGCGCCAGCGGGTGGTGAGCGAACGGAGGGCCCAAAATCGAGGCGGTAGCGAGGGGAATCGAAAATCACCGCCTAGATTACGTGATCGGTCCAACGGGAATGATGAATGATGGATGATTGATGATCGAGACGATGATCGATGATCTCGATGATCGTTATCATTTCCCTTGCAGTAACTCTCATCTTCTCCGCAACGCGTTCCGTGTCCATGTTTTGCTCTTGTTCCCGTCCAGATGCATCTTGCTTCCTCGAACGAGCGGTCTCTATCTTCTCCCCCTCTCTGAGAAGATCTTTTGGTCTCCCTCTCGCGAAGCCGTGACTGTGGTACAGCATCCGTCGGAATTGCTGTTGGCAGAACTGCACAGTGCATGCCAATCAATATGCGCCGCGATGATCCTACTACACGCAAGTTGGCGATGATGGTGGCCCGAGGATGTGCGGGTGGTCGACAGTGGTTTGTACGCCATGCTTCCCGGGATTGAAGCAGAGCGGAGGTGGGAGATCTGCTTTGCGGTTGGTAGTGTGTCAGGACAGAGGAACAGAAAGAATGCGTGCTAGTACTAAGTAGGTACTACTACTGTAGCCATGATACTAATCACAGGGCACTAGATTCGGTTTCGTTGAAGATGTACGCAGCTGGACCCAACCCCCCCCCATTCAAGCTTTAGGGTATATGAGAACGGGCATAGAACCTAACTGATAGGAATCAGGTCATCGGGTGGTACGCACATACATACCACCGACGGATCCGGAGGGCTATGACATATCGTAAAGTCGAAACAAGGAGAATGCGAACCGAGGGAATCAATCTAGGTGGTGATGATAGGGTTGAAAACGAAACAGAAACAATGGGTTTCGAGCCAGGCGCGACGAGCCTTGGCACCCCAATCCCAATATAGTTGGTGAAAGCGGCAGGGAGGATGGATTCTAGCATCAAAGCAGTCATTGGTGATATATTTTACCACGGGGTCTGTGGCATACCGTAACCGATCATGTGGTGATCCAGGTTGGGGGAGCAGGAGGGAGCAGGTGTGGTCGGAGGGGACGCATGCGGAGGGAGCGACGGAAGACAGGGCTCAAATAGGTCCAGCAACGCCGGGTGTGGCGCCGGTGCGTAGATCTGGCACATGGTGTGTGTACAGAAGAGGGTCGTTGATAACCCTTCCTTGATCAGCCTCAACAATGATCGACCAGTCTGGATTTTCGTTCATCGATCGGCCAATCCAACCCATATCCACCTCAGCACTTGGCCAGCCTCACCCTCCGCCCCAACACATACACATTTAGCGGTCCAAAAACGCGGCTATTTGGCTTGCCCACAGCTCGGGAGGCCCAAAATCCCACCACAGATGGCCAAACGCGTCTCCCACCGCCGGGTTCGTAACACGTACAGCGTGTGGCAGTGCGTCCAACAACGATTGGGCTGCGCTCGGGGGAACCACTAGATCATCTTGGCCGACGATGAGCGCGATGCGTCGCTGTGCCTCCTGTGGTAGACGCGCAAGGGATGCAGCGGTCTCGACACCTGCAGCCAAACGGGCCTGGGCCTTGATCAACTCCAGCGGGCGTTGGGCGCTTGAGAACAAACAGGGTAAAGCAAAACAAAATAAAGCAGAACAATATCAGTGCTATGCCTCGTTAGCACAGTGTTGTGCCTGCCGGTCAGGGGAGTAGCCACATCGACTCACATTGTTTCCGCAAGGAATCGCTCCCGCCGGACAAAGTGTTGGTGGTGCAACGAAGATTCATGGGCATAGCCAGGACGATACAGCTCACGGGCGATGGCGGCGGCCCAGGCGGGAGGGTCGTCGCGCAGCTTGGAAATAGACGGTTCCGGGCGAGCGGCATGGCGATCCGGCGTATCTTGCGGGCGAGAGACGAGGAGGGGTGAGGCAAAGGAGGTGGCCAGGACGGCATGGGGAAAGGTGATGCCTTCGAACTGGAACTCGCCCGTGTCCGAACGCGGTGGCTGGGCCAGAAGCAGGTGCTGGACCACGACGGAGCCCAAGCTCCAGCCGAGCAGATCGGCCCTGGCGACGCCCAGAGACCGGAGCACGTCAGCCACGTCGCGGGCCAAGTGGAGCATGGTCAGATTGGACGCGGCCTGGCCGGGAGCCAGCAGCGGCGACGCGCCCATGCCGCGCGTCTCGAGCGCCACCACGGGCCGGCGCGCGCCGGCCTGGGCCAGGAGACGCGGGAGCGCAAACCAGTCGCTCTTGAGATGGCAGGCGCCGGTGACGAGCAACAGAGGCACGCCGCTGGCCACGTCGCCGTACACGTCGTACGCAATCTGCGCCTGGTCGCGGGCCACAGCCGAGGCGGATGGGAGGATGGCGGCGCGCATGGCGCAGTGGTGGTGTGGGACGCTACTACGAGTTCTGCTGGGAAAATGAAACACGGCCGTGCACGGCCCCAGGCGCGCTGACGTCATGGCCGCAGCAGCACCTCAGCCAGCCCAGCCACGCCCCACCGCCAAATAAAACAGCAGGCGAGCTGAGGCGCTGAGGAGCCTTCTTGACACCATCCTTCATCCACCCATCCATCCATCTCGCCATCCCCACCACCACCACCACCACCACCACCATGTCTGCTGCTGCTACGCGTGCACGCCTCTTGGCCGACGCGCAGAGGATCGTGCCGCCGCTGAGCGAGGCCCTGCACAAGGGCCAAGCTGGCCGCGTCGGCGTTGTGGGCGGCAGCAAGGACTACACGGGCGCGCCGTACTTTGCCTCCATGTCCAGCATGCGTCTCGGTGCCGATATGACCCACACCATCTGCGAGCCTGATGCAGGCAACGTGATCAAGACCTACTCGCCCGACCTGATTGTCCATCGCGTTCTCGCCCCACCAGCAGCGCCGACACCATCCGCGCCGAGTTGAGTTCCATCTTTGAACGCTTGCACAGCGTCGTCATTGGCCCCGGGCTCGGCCGCGACGACCACATGCAAGCATGTGCCAAGATTGCGGTGCAGCTGGCGCGGGAGAAGGGCATCTGGACAGTGATTGATGCAGATGGTCTGTGGTTGATCCAGCACGACCCTAGTCTGGTCAAGGGGTTTGCGCAGTGCGTCTTGACGCCCAACGTGGTCGAGTTTGGTCGGCTGCTGCAGGCCACGGGCATTGACCCGCACCAGGACAATCCGCTCAAGGCGCTCGCCCTCGCCCTGGCCGGCCCGACCATCGTACAGAAGGGGCGTGTGGACCAGATCATGTCCCCCACTGGCCATGTGGCCGAATGCGACGATAAGGGTTCTCTCAAGCGCGCCGGCGGGCAGGGGGACATTCTGTCTGGCACACTGGGCACGTTTATGGCCTGGGCGAGGATTTATTACGACTCCCACAAGGACAAGAAGGATGCCATCCCCTTAACCAACTTGCCTCTGACTGCGGCCTTTGGCGCGTGCGCTACCACCCGCCTCTCCTCCAATGGCGCATTCCGCCGGCTGGGCCGCGCCATGCTGGCCGACGACCTGTTGCAAGAGGTAGGACCGGCGTATGCTACGTAAGTACTTCTCTTGCCCATCCCAGCTGACAAAGGAATGGTTCGATCTGACACTTCTGGCAACCAGGCTGTTTGGCGACCCGACCTCGGCTCTCTAGCCGGCCGGGTATGCGTTTAGAAAGCGGGCGGGAGGAGGCAAAGGGACCACCCTACCAGACATGAGCAGAGCGGTAGTAATAGTACATGGATCACGATGTGCATCAACCAACCTAGTCGTCGAGGTCCATCGACCTATACAGACCACAAAAAACATGCAGAGTTAGTATCGCAGGCGCCGAAAAAGTAACTGTCCAAAAGAAACGAGGATGCAAACGCACATTTTGGTACCTGAACCGGCTTGGAGAGCCGATGGCACCGCGCGGGCGTTGCGAGCCTTGATTTTGATCTGCTCCAGTTCGGGGCGAAGGGCTTTCTGCTTGGCCAGCATGTCGCGAACGTGCGCGTGGCGGGCAACGGAAAGCCGGTCGCGGTTGAGCTTGCCCTTGCTGTTGGCGCCGGCGGCGGCCATGCGGGCGCGGAAAAAGGCCTTCTGGCGACGAGCCTTGATCTGGGCAATGCGGCCCATGGCCTGGAGCGTGGCCGCGTACAGCTCGCGGTTGTAGCGCACCGGAACGTTTCTCCGCTTCTCAAACTCAAGCGTGGCATCCACGGTCATCTCCTTGCCGGCGGCCTTGCGGAAGGCCTTGGTCCAGCGCACCTTGCGTGGGTTGCGCTTCAGCTTGAAGTTGTTGTGGCACTTGGAGCGGCAGAAGGCAAACACCTTGGCGTCGTTGCGCACGAACGTGACGCCGTGGCCCGGGTAGACGGGGTGGGAAGAAGTAGCAGTGTTGGATGCGCACCATGGTGGGCGCGACGGCAAGCGAGACGAGGCGCCAAGGGAGTGGTGGGGGGGTGTGGAGGTGGTGTCTGCGGGGCCCGCCTCGGCCGCGTTGCTCGCTGTGGATCTCGCGAAAAAAAGAAAAAAAAAATGCGGGCGAAAAGCAGACGTAAGCGCGTAACGCACCCGAAGCACAACCAGAAATGAAATGCAAAGCAATGTTCAGCACAGACGCTCGATCGTCTCAAAATTGGCCTTTTACCCCACATTATAATTTAGTAGTCGATGAGCAAATTAAGATCGATCAACTCGATCAACCAAAACTCTCGCAAACCACATGCCTCGAGCTTGCCAGAGTTGATTGACCTCGCGTGCTGTGAGTGCAAGGGTATTCGCTGCTTTTGAACATGGTGTGGATTGGGTTAAATTCTGCGGTTGACACTCGAACAACAGGCGAAAGGAGTGAACAAAGATGAGCTGGCGGCGAAGGACCAAAACATCACGCAACATATACTATGCATTAGCACACACCCGCGTTGCAGCAGCGCTTTTTGTGAATGAGAAGCGAATGTTCGACTAGTATTAGACTCATGTTCGGGACATCCAGACAGAGACTGCGTGCTTAGCAAAAGAATACGCTGCAGATGCTTCTTTTCGTGCAGGTACACGGTAGTGTTCCTCTCTTAGCCCTTCTTGTCATGACGTCCGCCGGGTCCCATCCCCCCGCAAAGTGCTGTAGGACAGGGGAAAGAAACTGAAGGCTGCTAGGCTAGCTGGTCGAGAGGGCACCTCAGGGTCGAGAGCGCACACCGACGATCCCCCTGCCAACAAGAAGCCTTAGTAGGACGCAGATTACCAATCCGTGGAAATTGGGGCTATCATCATCATCAGCTGTCGTCACAGTAAATATATATATGGGTGTAGTGTGGCATATGTGTTTTTGCATGTCCAACAACGTCGTCGCCAACGACATTTTCCGGCATGATTCGACCAAGGGGGTCCACCCCAATAAAGCACAGTTGGTATTGGCTCTTGGATCCCAAAGGCGGTGTGGTATCCGGGCCGGCGACGGAGGGGGACCGTTCATACCCGTGTGTGGGTTTTGTATGTGTGGGATACGTAGTGGAGGGGTTATGGTCGGGTAGCGCGTACCTCGGAACAAAGCGCCTGTCGGTCTTGGTAGTGACCTGCCAGGGGAGATGATCGGGTAGGACCAAGGACAGCCAGTGGGCGGTGGCTGATGGCAACCTCCGAAGGCCGCTGTTCCTGCCGCCTTGCCCATGGGCTGAGGAGAGGACTGAACAACTACATCATAAGCTCAAAGCGTTCTTATCGTGAAAAGACGAGAACTGGAGATGGTTTCCCCAAGGGGCCTAACTGGCCCCTCGAACATCACTCCCGACCAGATGCGCGGAAACCGATCACAGCGAGAGACGCAGTCGTGCCACTCGGTCTCTCTTGGTCAAGCAGAGACTGGCGACAAACGCCAGACGCCCAAAGCAAAAGCCTGGCATCACTGAAGGTGCTGAAAGAAGGAGGGGTAGAATGCATTTTGATGGCTATACTGTTTTTTCCGCAATCGAGTCTTCAAACTACCCAACCCAGCTCTCCTCCCGCATCCATTTCATATGCCCACACTCTCTCTGTTGCCACCACATGTCCTCGCTCTGGTCAAGGTTAGATCAGCACACCCTCCACATTCCCTTTTCGTGCTAGGTCGAACCGCGCCACGAACGACTACCTCATCCCCATCGCCAGCTTAGGGATGCAGCACAGGGCACATCCATATCCGTGGCCACTGGGGTCTGTGGGGGGCACCACAGAGTAATAGCATCGCATCCCGAGCTCGGCTCGCGGGCAGAGTTGCAGGATCTAGCTCCCGAGGCCCTGCGCGCAGTGGGTGGACATCGAATCCGCCGACCACCAGCTGGCGGTACGCGGCAGTAGTACTCACTGAGTATGTATCTACTTGAGTGGGCGGCAGGCGATCCCATCCCCCGCCAGTGCGTCACGTGACGTCACACGTCAGCGCTGGGTCAGCGATCATGCATCAGGCGCGTCCAACGCTAGGGTTGGGGCGGTTGCGCGTCGCGTTGGCAGGCAATCTTTCGGGGGGTGCTGGTGGTTAGCTCATCTGCATTTGTGCCCCTCCGACCACCTCCCACCACCACACCACGACCACTACGACGACCATGGCGATCGCACCCTACGACGCGGTTGTCTGCTGGGGCGCCCAAGTGGGTGCAAGGCGGGCGCGCTGGAGCAGCCGCTGGGGTCGCGGGTGTCACGGCGCAGTATGCGCCGCTGTACGATGCTCGGCCTGCAGATGCTGCGTGGGCGGCTGCGGGGTGTGGCGGAGCGCGTGTGGGGTGCGCGTGCGCGGATGACGACCCGAGGTGGAACCCGGACGGGGCGGCGTTGGAACAAGAAGAGCTAGATGCCGAGGCGGAAGAGGTACCGGCGTTGGCGCCCAAACTGCTCGGTCTCCGGCCCGGTCAAACGTCGGCGATTGTAGGCGTGGTGTATGCCGCGCCGTCGGCCAAGCCCAATGTGCTCACCGAGTTGGCACGCGAACTTTCCCTCCCCCGCAACCCATCCCGGCCACCTACCTCGCCGGCACCGAGCCGGCCGAGGTGTATCTGGAAGACGAGAGTGGCCGGGTGCAGCTGGTGGGCCCAACGTTGGGTCCGCCTCCGGGCGGCAAGGGACTGCAGTACAGCTTGGTGACGGGCGCTGTGATGGCCGTGCTGGGGCGAGAGAACCAGGACGGGCAATTCGTGGTGCAGGACGTGGCGTATCCCGATGGCTTTTCGGGCGCCATGCCACGGCACGTGCACGAGTCGTTGGAAGGCCTGCCGGGCCAAGCGGACGGGCCCGAATGGGTTGCCGTCGTGGCCGGCCTGGCGAGGGCGCACCCAAGCCGACGAGTGGTCCGAGCCGGCACAGGCGCCGGTGCGACGGCAGTTGCTGGCCGAGTGGCTGACGGGCGAGCTGGGCCTGGGCCTGGGTCAGGATCAGACGCAGGGTTCCAGCTCCGACGCGGGGCACGACGAGGCGAGCCAGGTGGTGCGCCTGGTGATTGCCGGCGATCGTTTGCGCCGCTCAACGAGCAGGGCGTCTCGGCCGACTACCGGGAGAAGACGCCGTCGCACGCAGCCAGTGTTGCGCGCTCTACGGCCTTGCATGCGCTGGACAGTTTTTGGCCGACTTGACGTGCACCATGCCGGTGCACGTGCAGCCGGCAGCGCGGATCCGGTGCCGTGCTTGTTGCAGCAGCAGGGTGACCAGGCGCTGCTGCCCAAGAGTGGGCGGTGGAGCGGGCTGGTGCGGGAGACGAACCCGGGTGGATTGGGGTGCCAAGAGGCGGGGATGCGCCACGCGCACGCTGCTGTCGGTGGCGGGGGAAAAACGGTGCGGGACATTGGCAAGTACTGGCCGGCGGGGTGGGGGGCGCACTGCGGACGGCGGTGCTGACGCTGCACTGGCACCACATGGCGCCGACGGCGCCGGACACGCTGTGGTGTGTGCGGCGACGGGGGTGGATCCGTTTGTGATGGAGGAGTGGCCGGATGTGTATGTGGGGGGGGGCAGCCGGCGGTGGCGACGGCGCTGGTGGAGCGTAAGTGGTTGCTTCCGGTGTGTTTGTGTTGGTGTGGGGGCTAACCAGAGGGACTTGTGGCAGATGCGACGAGCAAGAAGACGACGCGGGTGGTGCTGCTGCCGTCGTTTGCGCACACAGGCCAGGTGGCGCTGGTGAATGTGGCCAGCCTGCGGGTGCGCCTGGTGACGGTGGGGGGTGGCTCTATAAACAAGGGTTTTGCTTAGCATTCGGACGTAACGAGCCGTAGCGCCGGGGGGGCGGCGATCGATGATGCATGATGTATGATGTATGGCATGATGCTCGATGCAGGGGGACAGCGGCATGACGTCAAGGGCAGCAGGCGCAGGGCCGGGGGAGAGCGGTGCAGTGCGGGCGGCGGGCGGCTGCGCGGCCGGGCGGGCCGAAGTGGGCGGGACAGGCACCGGGGCGCTGCGTTGTGCCGTGCGGCCTGGGGAGCGTAACCCTGTGGGCCGATCGCAGCAGACAGGCAGGGGGCCAACTCCCTGCGCAGCGCTGAGTCTCAGCAGCGCATGCGCAGGCGCCCGTGCAGCAAATAGCACGCCCACCGGGCACGTGACCCGCATTTCCCATCCCCATCGACCATCCCACCCGCACCGTCCCCCCACCCTAACACGCATCCCCCCCACCGCGAACCCCCTCCCCCCACCGCGAACCCCCTCCCCCCCACCCTCGCCCCCTCGCCCCCATCCGCCGGCGGGGCTTCGCCGCCATGGCCTCCGCCCGCGCCCCCCAACCGCATCGAGCGCCTCCTGGCCGTGCCAGCCTCCTCAAGCTCGACCCGCCGCCCCCACCGCCCCGCCGCGCCCGCCCGCCGGACCACCCCCCGCCGCCGTTCCAGCCACTCTCCGACAGCAGCATCGAGCACGTCGCCAGCTCGCCCGCCGCGCCCATCCCCGTCCTTGCCCCGAGCGGACGACGACGACGACGACCACCACAACAACAAACACCAACAGCGACGACGATGGCTCCGTCTTCGACCCCTATACCCATACCCGCCATCCTCCGCGCCGCAGCCCCAGCCCCAGCGCGCTGGCCAAGCCCTCGGGCGACAAGAGCCGCCTGCACCCATCCGCAAGCTCTCCTCCTTCGACATGCAGACCCACCCGCACCGCGCCGCCGTGCACCAGGCCATCAACCGTGCGCCCCTGCCGCTCCGGGTCGTCGGCAGCACCGTCGAGTTTGTCGGCAACACGGCGGTCAACGTGGGCCGCCTGCCGGTGGATGTGATTGCCAAGGGCATGCGCAAGGCGCGCGATGCGCCGCCCCGGCGGCGGCCGAGCCGCTTCCCGGCGCCGCGGCGCGCGCCGGCTGGGAGCATGTCGACCCGTCCTTCCCGCAGGGCTACTCCACCACCGTGCTCGGCGTGCAGGAGACCGACAGCGCCCACGTCCAGGCGCTGCACCCGATGGTCAACTCGCACAAGTTTCCCAAGCTGTACCCTACCCGACGCCGGTGCCCTGGGCGACGCGAGCCTGATCAAGGTGCGCGAGACGTTTGTGATTCTCTACCTTGCTGTCTTTGTTGTCTTCTCCTCGGTGTGGTACATGGTCGCGCTCCATTCGTTTTCGGCTGCGTCCTTGCGGTTGTCCTGGCTGGCGTTCCTCGCGCGCTCAGTCTGGCCGCGCGCAGTTCGGTGACCGTTGTGCTGGGCGTGCTGTGCATTGGGATTGCGATGGTGCAGCGACAGATCGAGAAGGAGCTCGAGTCGCGGCGGAACACGCTGTTTACCAGCCGCACCAACGCACTGGTCCCGCCCATGCCGGAAAGCGTCGAGTGGCTCAACGCGTCGATTGCGGCCGTGTGGAAACAGATTGATCCGGCGGTGTTTGTGCCGCTGGCAGACCAGGTGGAAGACGTGATGCAAATGTCGCTGCCGAGCTTTATCAATGCAGTCAAGGTGGACGACATTGGGATTGGCGTGCATGCGTTTCAGCTGGTCGCACTCCGCTCTTTGCGCGCCAAGACGCCCGACGGACGCCATGTGTCCTCCGCCACCGAACTCCACCACGCCCTCGACCAACAGCACCAGGAACAAGTACTACAACAACAACAGCGGTCCTCGGCGCAGCCCGGCACAGGTCGTTTCCCCGGTGCGTTCCCGCACCGCGGCTCGGCCCGTGCGGCGTCTGGACCGGGGACCGGGCCGGCGGACGGACGCGGGACCAGCTCTCCGCGTTCCTCGCCCCGCGGTCCCACCACGCCCGTGTCCACAGTGCCAGGCCAGGCCACGGGAGCCGGTGCAGCCACGTCGGAGCCGCGTGCGTCTTCGGGCGGGTTGCATTTGCCTCGGGTGACTACCACCCAGTCGCACGATACGGTCAACACGATGGCGCCGTTGGAGCAGCCGGGTGGGTGCCAGACGGTCGTGTCGGATGGGGACTCGTTGTGGAATCAACAAAATTCAGAGCAGGTGTGTAGAACGGGAAGGGTTGCGATCCAAGCTCAAGGAGCGTGTGCTCTCGTGCGTTCTCCTGCCCCGGTCGCGCTTCGGACCGAGGGACAGGAGGCGATGCCGCCGGGCCCGAGCCACGAGCAAGGAGACAAGGTGCGGTCGACGGCGGCGGTGGACGAAAGCGTGTCGCAGCAAACGATCGACGGCACGCAGGAGTCCTATGCCGTGCTGGGCGAGTCGCTGCAAGAGCAGCAGATCAATGTGCTGGACGAGTCGGGTGGGTTTGTGCATCTGGAAGCATCATTTAGCTACAGTGCGCGCAAGGGCAGTCGTCGTGCCGACAACATCCACATGATGATCCAGTTCTTTATTGGCGCGATGGATCTGTTCCAGATCCCGTTCCCCGTGTGGGTGCAGATTGAGAAGCTTGCAGGCACGATCCGGCTGCGGGCGCAGTTGGTGAGTGAGCCGCCGTACGTGCGCAACGTGACGTTTTCCTTGATGGGTGTGCCGCGGATCGAGGTATCGGTGGTGCCGATGGCGTCCAAGTTTGTCAATGTGCTGGACATCCCTTTGGTCTCGGACTTTGTTCAGTCGTCCATTGCCGCCGCGGCGAATGCGTATGTGGCGCCGCAGAGCATGACGCTCAACCTGACCGACATCTTGTCGGGCGATGGCGTGAAGAAAGATACCGATTCGGTTGGCATCTTGGCCGTGCACATTGGCTATGCGCGCGGGCTAAGCAGCCAAGACGCCAATGGCTACTCGGATCCGTACATTATCGTGTCGCTGGCCAAGTTTGGTCGTCCGCTGTACTGGTCGCGCATTGTGCGCCGCGACCTGAATCCGGTGTGGAACGAGTATGCGTTTGTGCTGGTGACCAAGAACGACGTGAAGAACGACGAGATGCTGTCGATCCAGTTGTGGGACTGGGACCGGCACAGTCCGGACGACATTAACGGGCGCGTGACGCGGTCGGTGCGCTGGTTGATGCGCCAGCCCAATCAGTGCACACGTATACCGACCCGCTGCTTGGGTTTGACGAGGACACGCCCATGGAGGGCCACTTGACGTACCGGGTGGGCTTCTTTGACAAGGCGCCGCTCGGCCAGGCGATCGGGGCAGCGTCGGGCCAGGTGGCGTTGGACGAGCTGGAGCACAAGGCCCACCACACGCTCGACGATGTGGCGGTGCAGTTGCAAGCGGAAGAACGGCGGATGGAGCTGGAGGGCGCCAGATCATGCAGGACCGGGACGAGGAGAATGTATCCGACACGGAGAGCGTCAAGCAAGAAAAACTTGTCTTGAAGCAGAAGCGGACCGACCGCGCACGCCGCGCCGCGATCGCGCTCGAGGCGGCCGAGACGATGCGCCGGCCGCCGAACCCGGCGTACCGACCGGGATCCTCTCCGTCTTGGTCGAACACATCGAAGGGCTGGAGAACCGGGATGTGGAGCGCGGATACATGGGCAAAGACCGCGAGGGCGGACAAGGCCAGGACATTGACAATGCCGATTCGACCAAGCGGATCCCGTGCGCGTACGCCGAGGTGCTGCTGAATGAGGTCATGGTCTTCCGTACGCGCACCAAACAGTACACCAACGATCCCTTTTTCAACGCGGGCACCGAGGTGGTCGTACGCGACTGGCGCTCGGCCAACGTGACGATCTGTGTGCGCGATGCGCGCTTGCGGGAGCATGACCCATCATGGGCCTCGTCTGGTACGTCCTTCTTCCACTGTCGCCTTGTTTTCGTGTTTTCTTCTTCTTCTTCTGTTTCGGCTTCGTGTGCGGGGGTAGGCGCTGACCAACGGCTGCTGGCTCTGTCCGTCTTGCTCAGCCTGGACCTGCCTGATTTGTTTGCCACGACATCGCAAGTGTCGCGCAAGTTTAGCTTGTCGGACGGGGTGGCGTTTGGCAAGGTGCAGTTGTCGTTTGTCTTCCGCTCGGTCCACCTCGACTTGCCCCGTCCGCTCCGTGGTGCCGAGACGGCGACGGTGGAAATTCGGGGCCCATCACGCTCCGCTTCCCGCCAGCGCCGAGCGAGTGCAGGAGAAGGGCGGGCATGCGCCGCTGGAGCATGCACAGGGCGGCACGTACGACGCATGGCAGCGTGCGCTGGCCGGGGGCAAACTGATTGTGACCGTGGGCGACGTGGTGCGCAAGCTGGATCTGCGCCAGTACAACCCGCCCGAGGCCAAGGCACACAGTTACCTGGCCCAGTACACGCAGCATGCTGATCCCTCCTCCGGAGCCGCCGACGACGGACAAGAGGGAGGGGCAGGGGCAGGGGCAGGGCAGGATGCCAACCGGAGCACCCCATTTCCCTGCTCACCGTCCCGCTCTTTCAGCGCTACCTGACCTCAGTCATCTTTGGTGTCAATCCGCGCCTCGGCATTTCGACGCTGAGCGCGCGGAAAAAGTGCGATGCGTACGCGGCCCAATGGCTGGGGGACGTGCCGGATTGTGTGCCGGAGGGGACGATGGCCGGCGCGGTGGGCGGCCCGCTGGCGGGGGAGCACAGTGGGAAGAGAGCGAAGCGCCGATTACGTGGCTTTCGCTCCCGCTCTTGGCCGGCCCGCAAGCGGACATTGCGATGGGAACTACATTGGGTCCGAGGCCGCGGCGACACACCAGTACGGCGTGGTGGGCGAGCTGGTGTTGGCATTCGGCTCCTCCGGGCTTTGACCTGAACCACGAGGAGATCTTGCAAGGTCACACACCGGCACGAGTGGGAGGTGTCAATCGGTTGCGCGGCATGCCCGCGCGCCGAGATCAACTCGCATGCGAATGACGATGGCGTGATTGATCGGCATGAGCGCGCCGAGATTCGTCGTGCGAAACGCGAAGCGTTGCATGCGCGTCATCGTGGTTCGTTTGGCTACTCGGCGGTCCGCAGCGCCTCGTGGGCCAAGGACTCGCTCAAGAACCGGCTCAAGGAGGCCCAGCATAAGATCACAGGCCACGCCGGAAGGGAGGTGTCTTGTCGGAAGTGTAGGCAGGCAGGCACCAATCGCCCAGTTGTACTTCCTGCCTCTCCACCACCACCGCCATCCCCATGTGCTTCTTCCCTGTGGGCAAGGGGATCGTTGCCATCGTTCTCTCCCGTCCATTGTTATCACTCCTCCGTAATCCTCTGCCCCTTTTCTCCTGTGCAATCCCAAACGGCCCACTGTTCTTCTCAAGACACAAACACGAATGGGCCACCCCCCTCTTTCTTCCCTTTCAGAACCTCATCCCCATCTTCATTCTCCATCCTCCATCCTCTGATCCATCCTCCATTGTTTCCGAGCACTACACCCCCGCCTCTCACTCCAACTCTCTCCCCCCCCCCCATTGTCTCTGTATCACTTTTTATATGCACACAACAAGTCGTCTCGATCCCGGCTGTGTCGTTGCGCACCACTGGCCCTCATTGGCATGGCGCCAGTTTTGGCGTGGCGCCCGGCACGTGTTGTGTTCTTTTCATCATCCCGTTTCCGTCCCCTGTTTGTTTTGTGTACCCAAGAATCCATCCCAAACCTATTATGTTGAATGGCACCTGTCAGCAAAAAGTGGGTTGAACATTGACCACACCGTAGTGGCGCTCTCCAATATGACCACTGCAGTGGTTGAACAGGCCGTGCGTTTGGAAGCTAGACGGTGGGCACCCGAGTAGGAGATCCGATGTGAGTCCGGCGCCTGTTGTGCCACGGATCAAGCGCGCTGGACCCCAAAAACAGCCTGTGTAGCAGTTTCATTGGAAAACAAACATCATGGGCCGAACAGGCCACGCCTCTGATGTTGGGTGTAGCATTGACTGAGAAGGTTCGATCTCACCTTTCAAGCGTTCCAGCTGGCCGCAACACTGGCCACTGGTGATGCAGTAGGCCGGGGCCAAGCAGAGTGTGTGCGTGGGATGAGCTCGTCTTGCAGCCTGAATTCTTGTGGTGGGAGGAAACTAACTAAACACCAAAATTCCGAAACTCATCTTCACAGAGGGGAGGGTTAATGGGTTGGGGGGAGTTGGGGGGGTGAAAATGGAGCATGGACAGCACGAGTCCTACAAAGAAGATGGCGCGATGTGACGGACTGAGAGGAAAAGGAACGCACTTGCCCTGGCAAGGGCAAACGGACTATTATATTGCTCGGTGCATCTTCTCAAGCCGTCCGGCGGTGCCGTACGCTCGCGCTGACGCAAGAGAGGCGACGGTAGGTTTGGTCGTTGTATTAGGGGTTTGTTGCGCGAACAACAGTACGGACGCGCTGTCGGCCCAGAAAACTCAGTCGAGCACTCAGTGCTCAATATATATTCGGTTTGACTCGGGCACGAATTGAGTTACTCGGTAGGCAATCCCCTCATCTCAGTACTAATGGAGACGCAGTGCTGAGCCTCAGCTTCTCGCCCCGCGGTGCAGACTAGGACTATGGGATAGCCGGGAGGCCTATAGTAGGAGTAGTTAGATAATAGGAACGGTCCAACCGCACGATTAGGTAGCGCTCAGTGTGTCTCCTTGCTCTGGCGTCATGAATCACGAATCATAACAATAACGTCATTCGGTCGTCACCGCCATCCTGCAATGTGCGTCGGTGTGCAGAAGAATAACATGTACCAACAGGCCAAAGGGCCGCCCCACCACCCGCCAGTCGGTACCAGATCATCGATCATCGCCGGTCCGTCGACGCTCAAGCTTCCAGACGGCTTGGGAAGATCAGATGGGTGGGTATGCAGTATGCTCGCTTCGGCGTTCAACATTCACCGTATATATACGTTCGCCGTATGCGGTTACCCCGAGCGGATGGAACTACTAGGGTGAGTGGCCGGTGGATGTTCCTAGGAGAACGCAATGGGTTATTGTTTTGGTGATTGTTTTGGTGGCTGTCGGTGATTATGGATTCCCGACCGAAGGACGCTGAGGGTGAAAGGCCGATGAGCTGATTGCGGAGCAGCGATCATCCATCCTGCCGAGAGAAGTTAGGGTGTCTGACGCTGTTGTTGAGCGTTGACTGAGTGTTGAGTACGTTGAACGCTGACCTACGTACGTCGAGAGCGATGATCAATGAGTTGATGGGAGCTGAGAATCTGAGAGGCCGAAGTGTGTCAGATTGGGGGGTGTTCGGGCCAAGTGAGCTTTGTGGGCGGCTGAGCGCTGTGCGGCTATATGCGGCTATAGGCTGTACGTAGGTCTGCGTGTCTGTTTGCGGCAGTAATTTAATGCCTGCTGATCGATGAAATCGATGCCACAGCGGACGCCCAACAGGAAACGCGAGTGGCTCGAGCGGGGAGCGTCGGGCCGACGAGACAGAGACGATGGCTGGGGCTGCGAAGATGCTGAGGCAGAAGCGCCTCTCCGTCCATCGGTCCGCCGCCGACAATCGCTTCTGCTTGGGTTTGGGCAGCAACAGCGCACGCTTACTAGGCGGGCATGGCACTGTAGTACAGAGGCACCACGCCCCCCACCACCGCCCTTTATTCGGGACAAACCCCGTGGTATGACGCAGCACGCTCTTCCTCTGCCATGTGACAGTCGGTGTCTGACAGGACTCAGTATTGCTCTCGCAGTATAGCTGCAGCAAGCAGTGTAACTGGTAACCGGTACCCCCAGCACCCGCCCGGTGTCCTGGATGTTGCCCGCCCCCTCGTCCCTCTCCGACCGCAGGCTCTTGCGCTGCGCCAAGAACGATGTGCCCACAGCCGATCGCATCGGGGAAGAGCCGCGGTGCGTGGGGCGCCCAGCGGCGCGCACGGACCTCGAAACAGGCTGGTGGGCAGCAGGACGCGGCAGAAGGCCAGCGGCAGCGTCTTGTGTGGCTCGGTGTGCGTGCCTGTCGTCGGCGTCTTGCCCGAGGGGCAAACACGATTATGCCTCCGCGCACGGTCACCCAACGAAGCGCGCAGGCGAGTTGCGTCGTGCCTTGCGTCGTGCCTTTGCTTGTCGTCTTGTCCGCCGCTCTCCTCTCGGCGGTGGCCTGCTAAGCGACGAGCTGAGCAATGCGGCCGCCACCGCCTCGCCGGCGCCCCAGCCTCCAATATATATGCTTTTTCTCGCAATGCCAGTCTAGTATAAAAGCACTCCCCCCCGCCCGTCTCGTCCTCGGCCTGTGCCCCACCTCCTTCCCCATGCGCAGCTTCGCCTCCACCAGCCTTCTGGCCGCGCTGCTCGGCGCCGCATCCCTCGCCTTCTGCCTCCCGGCCGCTGCGCCCGTGCCCGTGCCCGTACCCGCGCCCGCTGCTGCCCAACATGGTGCGTACCCGCGTGCGCTCCTCGAGCGCCTGCAGCGCCGGCGGCTCGCTCACGACCAGCTCGATGGCCTGGCCAAGCGCAACAAGCTTCCCGTTGTGCCCTACGCCGACCTGACCGCGACGAGTGACAAGCCTGGCGGCGTCAACTATACCGGCTACAAGAACCCCACCCCGGCCAATGCGCCTGGGGACAATCCGCACTACGTTGCGTTTTCTGCGTTTGACTGGCACTCGCTCAACTGTACGTCATGTGCCGTGCTTGCCCTCCTGCCTGGCCTGCTCAAGTGCGATCAGAGGTGCAGACAGAAGGGCATATGTGGTTTCTCTAGCGTGCTGACATGACCATGGTTTTGTCCAGTGGTGGTGCACCAAGAGTTGATTGAGCTGGACCTGTTCAACTACATTGTGGCCAAGTTTACGCCGGAAGAGTTCCACGCGTACGGTCTGACGGACGAGGATGTGTCGCTGATCCAGTTCTACGGCCAGCAAGAGATTGGGCATGCATTGGTAGTGAGCAACCTGCTGGGAGCGGGGGCGCCGCAGCAGTGCACGTTCCAGTACGCGTTCCAAGACTTGGGGGAAGCGTTTTGTTTTCAGAGCGTGTGACGCGGTTTGGCGAGAGTGGCGTGTACGGCTTCCTGCCCTCTCTCGACAACCGTGCGCTGGCGCAAATTTTGCTCCAGAGCATCACGACGGAAGCACGGCAAGAGTTTACCCAGCGCCAGTGGCTCGGCCTGCAACCGAGCCCAGTCTGGTTCGAGACGGGCATCACGCAGGCCTATACCTGGACGCTGCTTTCGCCCTGGATCAAGGAGTGTCCGGCGCACAACACGCCCGTCGGTTGGTCCATCTTCCCCAAACTCAACATCACCAACAACCCCGACTCGATTGCCGCTGGGCGCAAGGCCGGTGGGCCGGCCATCACGCACAACGTCACCGCCCTCTCCCACCCGGGCGACATTGTGCACCTCACCTGGGGCCCCGAGGGCGAAGTGCAAGGTCCGTACCGGCAGCACACAGAGATTCTCGCGTGCAAGACGCCGCGGCTACGCGGCGTGGGGAGCCAGTACAACGTGACCTACTCGGCGCTGGAGAATGTGAGCGCGACAGGGTCCGGGTGGGAAGGTGTGACGCGCTTGCCCGGCGGCCAAATCTTCCCGCTCAACGGCACGCAAGCCATCATTAACGAAACGGTGGTTTGTGTCGCTGGTCAACGAGGCAGTGCCCTTGACGCCGCTCAACTTGAGCGCCATCAATCAGCATACCATGCGGGCCTCAGATCTACTATGCTGGTTAAGCGACGAGCGAGCGAGCAAAGGGGAGTGCGCGCTTGCGCAGCACTACTACTACCTTCTCCCTCTTCCCCTCTCTCTGTCCTTTTCTTCTCGCCCTCTTTTTCTCACCCCCCCCCCCCCGTCTCTTCTTCCTGCCCCTTTGGCCTCTTTCAATTCGTACCTTGAGTCCAAGTGCCATCAATGACAAATGGCCCCGTTTTAACCACCTGACAATATGCATAGAGTACAGAGGAGAGCGCCGAGCGCCGAGCGTCGAGCGCCGAGCGTCGAGCGGAAACACACGAGTGGAACTAGGACAAAGACTAGGACTAGGAGTAGGGCTAGGCCGCAGGCGGCGGATATCGTGAGCGCGGGCTTGGAGACAACGCAGCACGCGAGCCAACTCGACCTGGAGCGTATTGCGATCTTCCTCGGCCTCGAGCTGGGCCTGCTCCTCGTCAGAGGAATCGTAGCATGCATCGCCAATGCCGAGCGTGGCGCGGTCCAGAATGCGCTTCCATGCTTGGGACGTCAGACTGGGGGTGGGCGTGTCGTGCTGGGGAGGGGCGGGAGGTCGAGGTGCTGGAGCGCGCGCAGCGGGTCGACAGACTTATCCTTGCCCTTGTCCTTACCTTGCTCTTGCCCTTGCTCTTACCTTGTCCTTGGGGGTCGGAGGGGGGTTGTGCCTGTCGGCGGACAACGGGCGGCGGGGGGGCGAAGCGGAAGAGGCGGAGGCGGAGGCGGAGGGCAGGGGTGGAGGCGAGGGCGAGGGCGAGGGCGAGGCAGAGGAGGAGTAAAAGAACGCAGCCGCAGCCGGCGTTCGAACTCAAGTCTCTTCCAGCAGCGAGAGCAGCGCGTCGCCTTCTTCCTGCGGCGGCGGCGGTCGGGCGGGGCGGGCGCGTTCTTAGGGGCGGAGGAGGAGGTAGGCGCGCTGCGCTTGCCTAAGCGGGGGGGCGAGGCGTGGGCGCGGAGGGCGAGGGGCTCGGAGGAGGTGTCGGACATGGCGCTGCGGATGGGCCCGACGCGGTTGCGGGTGGTGGTGATGGTGGTGGTGAATGGTGTGGTGGTGAAGTGGCTGCTCCGCTCAGGCCTCAGGCGCCGCGCATTCCGCCCGTGCTGGTTCCGCGGCCAACCCTAAGACTGCGCCCCGGCCGACGGATGTTCGATGCTGAGGGTGCGGAGTTGGGGCGACGCCACCAGCATCAGTGGCCAGCGCAGGCACGGGGGCAGTGCGTGCTGAGTCTTGCGGGTGCGTTGCTTGAGCCAATCCACGCACAGCACTGCCCCCTGCCGGGCCCCGGCCGCTGCGTGCGGGACGATCCACGCTGCGGGCACTGGCGCCGTGCGGGCCTTGCGTGTTCCTCGGCCGGCGGCACCGCGCCCGAGGCGGCAGCGCGGCACACGGGGGCACACGGCGGCCACACAGCGGCACCAGGCCGCAGTGGCACGCGCCCGTGGCTTCCCCTGCCAGCTTCACGCTTCAAGTTGAAGCGTGACCCGCCGGCCTTCACCTCCAACTCCCGCAAAAGCGCCGCCACCCACACCTACACCCACACCACCGCCAACGCCAACGCCCGCGCCGCCTCGCCCCCTCTGCTGCTGCCGATGCGCACCCCCTCTTCTTCGTCCTGGTGGCGGTCCTGGCTGTGCTGGTGCGTGCTGCGCAGCCGCTGCCGCAGGCGCCCGCGCCCGCCTCCAGTGCTGCGCCGTCGCCTGCCGCGTCGAGCGGCGCGTCGAGCGGCGCGGTCAGCATCCCCCCTCCTACCCCGACGGTGGCATCAGCATGACCCAGCCGCAGCAGACGGGCGACCCGTCGTACTACAAGATTGCAAGTGGTGAGCTGGTCACGTTCGGGTGGAACTTACCTATGTGTTGGCGACGCCCAAGACCATCATGGTCTCGGCCGTGTGCAGCGACAATGCCAACACGTACGACCTCGCTGGTCCCACGGGCATCCCTGGTAGTGCGACTCAGTTCGTATGGATGTGTATGCGTACTCGACCAATGCGCTCAAGAGCCAGTTGCCGCCTTGGTCCAGGCCTCGTACCGCCTCATTGTGCGCGACCCGAGGTGACGTCCCTCACGCCGGGCAAGATGTCGGAAAATTCCAAATTGACATTTGCCCTGTACAACCCGCAGGCCTACACCCTTTGCCACGTACGTCGAATTCTGCTCTATTTCTGTTCTGTTTCTGGTCTGGTTGGGTCGGCTGGGCTGTGCTCGGTTCGGTTCGGTAGTAGGGGCGCTTGCGCTTGCCCAGCTTGGTTTGCTGCGCTGGGAAGCTGGCAACTGACCCTCTCTCCCTCTCCCCTTCGGTACAGAATGGACGTGTGCCGAGTGCAGTGGTGCCTGGCGCCTGGCGCCCGCCCGGCCGCTCGTATGGGGCGCACTGCTCTCGTTCCTCGCTATGGCCATTGGCGGGTACAGCGTTCTTTCCCACCTCGGGCTCTGAGTCTGGGGCGCTGCGCTGCCGTGGCTCGGGTTGCGTTTGCGTTTTGGTGTGCCATGTGCCATGTTACGATCCATGTTTTTTTTTCTCGCTCTGCCGTGCTTTAGCCCCACTGGGGGGGTTAGGGGGAGGATGGCAGGACAAGGCACCAAGACATACCATGCCATACCATGCCATACCATGCCATACCATGGCACGACCAAACAAGCCTCCCCTTGTTCTTCCATCGTGTTTCTCCGTCACATGTCATTGTTTCTTCTCACTTGGGCCGGTTGCCCTGCGCCCTGCGCCCTGCGCGCCTGGGCCTGGACGATGGCTGTCTAGCCTTCCCCGCTGTGCCTGCCCTTACCCACCATCGATCATCAGATAATAGAACGATAGAGAGATGAGACTTGCCGTCGTGGGGGGAAACTGATTCAGTCCCATCGGGTGCGGGCACCTTACCGTCCGTACGCCCCGACACGTCCTTTTCCCCTGTTCCTGCACCTGCCGCTGCTGCAGCAAAGCCAGTGCCGGGGCGGGCGAAAGCCTGTGTGGCGAGAAAGGCGAGGGACAGCACCCCGCGCGGCAAGACGTGGTCCGGGATGCAGGGCGCGAGGGCGCGCTACTGTGACTGGTGCGCCCCATGGTGGGGGAGGAGAAGGAGCCGAGATGGAAGCGCGCGCAGCCTGTACCCCGGTTTTGCGCTTGGTAGTCTGCCCACGAGCCGGGCTAGTTGGAAACGACAAAAACAAAAGACAGGTAGACAGACGGTTGCTCGATCGGAGGGTCTCTGCTTGGGGAATCTACTCTCCATCAGCCTCATACCATCCCCCCGCCTATCCAAAAGTTCCCCAACCGGGAGTCGACCCCGGGGTCTTCACGGATCAACCGACTGCAAGCAGGGGGTGTGAAAGCGTGACATCATAGCCGTTGGACCATTGAGGAGTGATGCATGATGGCGACAGACTCTCTGGTTTTGGGTTGGGTAGGGACAGCAGGCACGTGGTTAATCCCCCAGTGCCAGGTCGGGCAACCGTTGGGCTCAGGCGAGGGATGGCCACTGATTCGTGGGGAGAGGCAGAGGCAGGACTGGTGCAAAGGGGCAGAACAGAGAAGACGACGTGGAGCGCAATGCACAGCACGACTGGATGGGCCTGGGGGCGGGAGCGTGACTCGCGCGGGAAACGCCGTTTGCGCGAAGGGTTGTCTGCCGGCCGCGTCGCAGCTCTCTGGCATCACGTGCCAGGCGGTGGCGCGCGTCACGTGCACCGGGCGCCAGTGTCGGTGCGCACACTGCCCCCGGGCGCGCGCACACCGCGGCGGGCGGTAGGAGTTGGGCGGCGGCGGCTCGCCCGCGGTGCTACGTAGGCCCACGGGCAGTGTGCGCGTGGGCGGCCGCGGCGAGCGAGGGCGGTGGGCCGGCGCTCCGCTGCACCGCCACCATCGCCGCTCGCATCCCCATGGCCATGGCCCGCGCGCGGACGCCGCTGTGGTGCAGTGGGCCGCCGCCATGGCCCTCCCCGCTGGCGCTCGCTCGTCTCCTCGTCGTCTGCGCCGCCGTCTCGCTCGTTGCGCTGCGCGCCGCCCGCCACACCGAGTGGCGCCAGGCGGCCTACTACCCGCGACGCCCTCCCGCGCCTCGCGCCCGGCGCCCCGGCCCTCGCCCCGCCGCGCCGCCGCCCGGCACGCCCCCGTCTGCCCCGCCCCGCCGCCGCCCCGTCCCGCGCGCACCGGCCTTCACCCACCCCACCCCGGCCTCCCACCCCGCCCCCTCGCCGGCAACGCCTCCGCCGTCGGCATCGACATGGGCCACTGCCTCACCTACCGCGCCCGCTACGGCATGTACACCGACCCCGCGCTCAACATCAGCTACCGCCGCGCGCTCGTCGACCCTGCCGTGCGCACCGCCCGTGACCGCGCCATCGCCCTCCGGCGCTGCGCGCGGTGCCCACACTGCCGCCACGCCGCCGCCGCTGCCCGACTTTCTCCTGCCCGGGCCTGGCCGGGGCTTGGCCGCTGGCGACGATCCCGCGGTGGATCCGTTGCTGGGCCGGCGCCGCGCGCGGGCATGTCGCAGGCCGCATGGGAGGACCAGCTGCGGCAGGACTTGAAGTGGGCCAACGATGCGGCCGAGTTGCTGGGTCCATCGAGTTTTCCCGACTGGCGCAAGATCCTCGACTCGTGCGTGGCCCAGCGGCGCCAACAGCGTGGCGGGGCAATGGACACGTTTTTCCGGACGATGTGGACCCGTTGTTGCAGGGCGGGATGGGTGCGCACCGTGCCGATCCCACCGCTCTCACGCCCAAGTTCCGTACTACGCCCGCGACGAAACGGACGGCGCTGGTGCTGCGTGCGCACGACGGGTACGTGTGGCGGGAAGACGATGTGTTGAATGTGCGTGCGCTCATTTCCGAGTTGGGGCTCAACAATCCCAACACGCCGTACGACGTGCGCATCCTGGTGCAGGTCACGAACCAGAGCCTGGCACCGTTCACGTCGCAATGGGACCGGTTGCATGTGCTGCGCACAAGTGTGCCGCGCGAATTTTGGGGCTTGACCGAGTTCTGGACCGAGGCAGCACTCTGTGCGCTTTACCCGGGCCTGCCGGGCCAGTTCAAACGTAACGTCACCGCCCAATCTGCCTCGCGCGCGTGCCTGATGCCACTGCAAAAGTTTTGGCTCGACCACCAAGAGTACGATTACATTTGGAACTGGGAGATGGACACGCGTCTGATTGGCAATTATCTTGATTTCTTTGAAGGGGTCGAAGGTACGTGCTTGCGCTTCTTGTTTGTTTGTTTGTTTCTTCCTGACCTGACCTGACCTAACCCTGATCGGATGGATTCGGATGGCCACAGCGTTTGGGCGCAAGGAGGGCCTGCACGTGGGCATGGACCGGTACAAGGACTGGTTGGTGCCGAATGTGACAGAAAGCGAGGCGGCGTGGGCGTCGGACGCGACGCTGAAAGCCGGGCGGGACGAGGAGGCGGACTTGCTAACGCTTTCGCCCATCTTTGATCCGATCGGTAGCGGCTGGGCTGAGGAAGACGATGTGCAAAACTACCTGAATGGGCAGGCGACACCACGACGAGCGTCGATCGGGACGAACGTGCGTCTGTCGCGCTCGCTGCTCGAGGCAATGAACGTGGTAATGGCCGAAGCTAAGAAGAGTACCCACTGCCAAGCGTGGCCAGCAACCTTGACGCTGCACAGTCAACTGCCCATTGGCCATGGGCATAGCTTTTATCCCGAAGCTGGGTTTACCCACAACCTGCCTTTGCCCTTCAAGGGCGTCTTTGCCCCGCACCCGATCTACTTCCGCCACCTCTGGGACCCGGTCGTGCTCCACGCCAAGATCAATCGCGCCCAGCTCTTCCCCAAGGCCAGCCAGCTCATGCGCGACAGCTCCTACTACGCCGACGCGGCGCATGCACAGGACATGTACATGGGCTGGCGCGCTTCCGCCGCCACCCAGGACGGGAAAGAGGTGTGCCGCGCTCCGGTTCTGCTCCACCCGGTGCGCCAGGTCGAGTGAGGTGTGTGGTGTGTGGTGCGTGGCCTGCGACTCGGCGCGCGGGCTCGGCGGCGGCCCCCGTCTCGAGACGCGCCGTGGCCCCCGCGATGGCCGCTCTGCCCACCGGGGGCACGGTGGGATGTGGGATGTGGGATGCGCATGGCGGGTGGGATGTGGTGATGGACTGTGCTTGCACTTGCACTTGTACTTGCTTGGTCTTGGTCTTGGTGTTGGGGCCACGCGCTGCGATGCGCGTTGTACGTTGCTAATCATTCCTCAGCACAGACCGCTGGTGATCTTTGACGTTCTGGCCTCTCTCTGGCCTGCGTGCCTGCCCATCCATGTCCCATTTCCCTCTCCCTCTCCCTCTCCTCTCCCTCTCCCCTCCTGCATCTTTCATCTATCTACTTGTTTCCATCGCTCGTACGCTGCAGACGCCGTGCACTAACCCCCCCGGCCGCCTCTCGCCCAGGGGAAAAACGCCACTCGATGGTCCTAATCGCGCGTCTGCCCGCTCGTCTCCTCCGTAGCCCCCCAATCGATAATCCCTCCTGCCCCGTCGCACATTCACACACCCTGCCGTGTACATCACACATCACAGCGGCTGACATAACCCATCACCTGGCAGCGCTCCCTGTGATGAATTCAATTTGAATAGTCACGCCGGCAGCCCCCGGGGCGCTGCTGCTCCTCCACCGCCATACATAGCGAGCATGTTCAAGTCGCTGAGCAAACGCATGGGCGCCTCGTCGCGCAAGCACCGCCCGTCCAAGTCGGACGACACCAGTGCGCCCAGGTCGCTGGCCGACGAGGCCGATGACGCGGATGCGGCGGGGGCGGCGGCCCACCCCGGTGCGCCCGCGCCTGCCTCGTCCTCGGCCTCGTCCTCGGCCAGCCGGAGCGGCGCATCCGCCCACCCTGCCTCCTTCTCCTTCTCCCACCCAGTGCCTTCCTCTGCGTCTGCATCTGCGTCTTCCTCGTCGGCTGCTGTGCCCGTTCCCCGACCCAAAAGCGGGGGCGCGCGCCTCCGTTCCGGCCGGCACGAGAGCCCACTTCCTTCGCCTGCCGACCCGATGACGCCCAGTCCCGGTGGGCTGGGCAGTAGTCGACCCGGTGCACAGACGCCGAATGGAAGTGGCATGCTCACTGGCCAGGGCATGGGACCGCCTACGCCTTCCTCGATCCCTGGTGCGCAAGCGATGCTGCCCCATGCGAGTGCGAATGGGTATACGAATGGGACTGGGCCCGGTACGCCCTCCGTCCCGGTTCCCGTCCCGGTGCGGACATTTGACATTGACGAGTTGATTGCGCGGCTGGTCGAGTCGGGGTACCAGAGTGTGGGCAAGCTGCCCAAGCCGGCACTGAAGAACCACGAGATTGTGGCGGTCTGTCAAGCGGCGCGAGAAGTATTTTATCGCAGCCGGCGCTCATTGAGCTCAGTCCGCCCGTGAAGATTGTTGGCGACACGCATGGACAGTATCAGGACCTACTGCGCTTGTTCAACATGTGTGGCTGGCCGCCCCAGGCCAACTATCTCTTCTTGGGCGACTATGTGGACCGAGGCAAACAAGCCTAGAAAATATCTTGCTCCTCCTCTGCTACAAGATCAAGTATCCCGAAAATTTCTTTCTTTTGCGTGGCAACCATGAGTGCGCCAACGTTACCCGCGGTACGTCCCCCCCCCTTCCCCGCGTCTCCCTTCCCCGCGTCTCCCTTCCCCGCGTCTCCCTTCCCCGCGTCTCCCTTCCCCCCTGGCCACCTACGTGTCTGGCCCCGAAACGCAGCACACGTTGGGTGGAAACTAACTCTGCCATGGACAGTGTATGGGTTCTACGATGAATGCAAGCGCCGGACCAACATCAAGATCTGGAAATCGTTTGTGGATGTGTTCAACACGCTGCCCATTGCGGCCGTGGTGGCATCGAAGATCTTTTGTGTGCACGGCGGGCTGTCGCCTTCCTTATCGGACATGGAGGACATTCGGCGGATCGAGCGACCGACGGATGTGCCGGACTATGGGTTGCTGAATGATCTGTTGTGGTCCGACCCGTCGGACACGGCGTTGGACTGGGAAGACAACGAGCGTGGCGTGTCGTACTGTTTTGGCAAGTCGATCATTGCGCAGTTTTTGGCGCAGTACGACTTTGACTTGTTGGCACGCGCGCACATGGTGGTGGAGGATGGGTATGAGTTCTGGAACGATCGCACTTTGGTCACCATCTTTTCTGCACCCAACTATTGCGGCGAATTCGATAACTTTGGCGCGGTCATGTCCGTCTCGGCCGACTTGCTCTGTGCGTTCGAGTTGCTCAAACCCTTGGACGCACAGGCACTCAAAAAGGAAATGACCAAGTATCGGAGGAAGAAGTGATCAGATCTCAGATCGGTTCGGACTGGGTCCTACTCCTTCCTCGTTCCTCGTTCCTTGTTACTCGTTACTCATTTTTCATTCCTCCTTCCGCCTTCCTCCTTCCTCCTTCCTCGGTACTCATTCCACATTCCTCGTTACTCATTCCTCATTCCTCATTCCCCATTCCCCATTCCCCATTCCCCATTCCCCATTCCCCGTTCCTCCCGAGCCCGGGCTGCGTTCGGCACCGCTTCACCGTCCTTCTCTTGCCTTTTTGCCCTCCACCCTCCACCCTCCCTGGCTCTCGACCCTGGCTCCTTCTCTGGACATGTGCGAAACGGTTCGAGTCACCCTGGTCGGTGCGTCGTACATTGTTATTGGACCCCTCCCCTCCCCTCCCCTCCCTTGGTCTCCTCCTGCCTCCCTCTTCTCGCTGTCTCGTTGGGCGATGGGGTAAGACGCGTACCGCCAGCAGGCGTTGGCAGGGCACGTCTGCATCGGCATCTGCATCGGCGTCTGCATCGGCGTCTGCATCTGCGTCTGCATCTGCATCTGCATCTGCGTCTGGCGGCGTCGAGCGCATGGGGCTTGCGCTTAGACGGGGGGCGACGGGGGCGCCACGCCGGCTGTCGGTGGCGTGCTGGGCGCTGTGTATCCCTCTGTTCTCTTCTCCCTGGACAATCATCGATGGTTTTTTTGGGCGAGGGCGAGGCGGCGTAGCGATTAGGACTCGTCATTCGCCCCCCAGAGCACCCGCTGGCTTACGTATCCGCAGGGAGTGCTATTTGAAATTCCCCTGGGTGTAGGCACGCGCTTGCACCGATGCACGCAGGCCACGTGACCGGTGGCCCCAGGGTCCGGGCGGAATTGGCGGCGGCGCATGACGCGGCCATGCCATCCACTGCGAACCGCTGGGCCGCCGTCCTGCCGCTCGTCGCCGCCACCCCCGCGCCCGCGCCCGCCACCGCCGCCGCTCCCACCACCACCCCCACTGGCGCCCTCGCTGCGGAGAGACTGCTTTGCTTGTGCACCGCTGCCTCCCCCCCCCCCCCCTCCCCGCCCCCCGCCCGCCGACGCGCCCATATGCCCCCGCGCAAATCAACTGCTAAACCGGTGGCCAGCGACTCGTCCCTTCCCTTCTCCTCCCCCGCCTCCTCTGTCCCCGCAGCTGGATCCAAGCGTCCCCGCCGCAGCAACCCCACCAGCAGCGCTGCCGCCCCTGCCCAAACCAAGAAACCCCGCACCGCTCCGTCGTCTGCTGCGCCCGCCTCTGAGCCTGCTGTAACTCCTGCTTCCCCCGCTGCTCCCGCTTCCAACTACAGCTCCCACCACTTTGCCCGCTTCTCCCCCGCCGCCACCCGCCACATGTTTGCTGCCTCTCTCAAGCCGGCGCACGACGCGCTGATCCAGGCGTTTGAAGCCCAGACGCCCGACTCGGACCCGGCGCCCATCCGGTCCCAGCTGACCAAGCTCAAGATTGGCCTGACCGAGGCCGGGCTGCTGCTGCCGTCGTTCACGCCTGCTCCGGCGGCGGCAGCGGCGCACGCTGCGTCTGGCGCGGTGGTGTTGCCTTCGGATGTGGACTCGCTGGTGCTGGCGCGGGACGTGCTGGAGGTGGGTGCGTTTTTCAGTATTCGAGTCAAGGACGTCAAGGCGTTTGACCGTTACATGGCGCTGTTGGCAGTGTACTACCATGACTATGCATCGCAGTTGCCCGCGTCGAAGAACCACGAGCCGCTCCTGGGCCTGCAGCTGCTCCGTCTGCTGTCGTCGAATGAGATTGCTGCGTTCCACACGGCGCTCGAGGCCATCCCGGCCGAACTGGTGCACCAGTCGCCTTACCTCCGCCACCCGGTCGACCTGGAACGCTGGTTGATGGAAGGCTCTTACTCGAAAGTGTGGCGTGCGCAGCGCGAGGCGCCGCGCGAAGAGCACCGCTTCTTTGTCGATAACCTCATGGGCACCATCCGGCACGAAATTGCGTCGTGCGAGGAAAAGGCGTACGACTCGCTGCCGCTGCAGGATGCGGCGGTGCTGCTGTTCTTTGACAAGGCAGAGGACATTATGGCGTTTGCCAAGGAGGTGTGTAGGGTGTTCTGGTTCTGGATGCATGCGTGGGGAGAGCGTACTGACACGGTGGCGGTGTGCTGGTGCTGTGCTGTGTGGGCAGCGCGGCTGGTCGGTCAATCCGTCGACGCAGACGATCCACTTTGCGCAGACAACGGCGGATGGGGCCAAGTCGGTCCCGCGCAAGAACACCATCGCGCTCAACTTGCAGTTTGCCAAGGAGCTCGAGACGATTGTATAAGCGCCGTGGTACCCGCCCTGCTGCCTGCTGTGTGCTGCGGATCGGGGGACGCGTGTAGGATCCAACTATCTATCGAGCTGCCGCCGGCCGAAGAGCGATGCTCGACCCTCGATCGCCATAGACAGACAGACGGCACGCGGGCGGAATGCAGGCGGCGCACAGAGCGGAATGGCCCGGCGGGCCACGTTGGCTGCAGGGGAGCAGGGAAATGTTCATTCCTGTTGCACCGAAGGCAGCAGGACGATGGCGCTGGTCATGTGACTGCCACGTGACCTGGGGCGAGCGACCTGGCGAGTGGCAACCGAGAAGGCGGGCGAAGCAGCTTAGAAGGCCAGCGCAAAGCAAGCGGGAAGGCCCAAGTCGACGCTCAAGGCGGCGCCCACCATTACCACCACCACCACCACCACCACCACCACCGCCGTGTCGATCTGCGAATTGGCCATGCGTCTCCTTGTTCGGACTAGCCATGCTGTGCGGGCGATGCCTGCCGCGCCGCTGACGCAGCACCCGCTGGTGCGTGTGCGTGCGTTGCATGCCAGCGGGCTGCGGGGGGCTGGGGTGGTGGACCCAGAGCCGCCGGTGCCGACGCTGGAGCAGGCCAAGCAAGCCAAGCTGCGCCAGTACGCGGACAAGCTGCAGGCCAAGGCGGCGGAGCGGGGGATGCGCAGTGTAGAGGAGCTCAAGAGCCGTGTGGAGGCGGAGAATTCTGCGGCGGCGCTCGCGACGCGGGTCAAGGAGGCCGAGGAGCGCGCGCGCCTACCAGCAGGACAAGGAGTTGGCTGCGCGTATCCGTGCCAAGGCGCAGGAGGAGGTCAGTCGCCGTATGCAGGCCGGCGAGATGGGCCCCAAGAAGGACGAGGCACCAATTCGCCCGCTGAGCGATTTTGTCAATGTCCAAAAGCTCGCGGCAGAATCCGAGGAGAACGTGCGCAAACTCTGGACGGCGTACCATCAAGTCAAGAACCAAGTGTCGGCTGTCATCCCAGTCAAGGTGTACGAACAACTAGTCCAGACCGCCCAACGCTACCCGCAATTCGTCCTGCCGCTTCCCAAGACCGTTGTCACCACCGCGGACGGGGAGAAGCGGGCGGTGGAGGACCCAGAGAGCGAGGGAGCCGACGCCAGTGCAGCCCATGCCACCGGCCCGGTGGAGCAAGGGTTTGAGATGTACTTTTTGCAATGGGCGTTTTTGCCCGCGCCAGCGTCGGGCGGACCTCCAGCCAGCACGGTCCTCTTCACCCCGCTCGCCGAGTACAAGTTGCGACAAGAGTTTGCGCAGCCGTTGCTTGTGCTGACCCACTACCCGGATCTGGCCAAGGACACCTCCCTCGTCCTGATGCGCGGGGAGATTACCGATGTAGCTGGGGCACGCGCGGCGCCGACGGGCGTGGCGGCTGCGATGGCTGCGCGAGCGCGCGGTGCGTCGGTGGAGGAGCAAGCGCGCTTGTCGGCCCCGCTCCAGACGGACGCCACGTTCACCGTGGCCAACGCCGGGTTGCTGGCGAGCATGCTGCAGCGCTTTTACCTTTCGCAGCCGGGCCAGACTCATGGCCAGGCCGCTTCCGGCCAACAGCGGAGAGACTTGCTGGACCGCTTCCATAATCGCCCGGGCGAGTTTGATGTGCAGCAACTGCTCTCGTCGGTCAACAACCTCACCTCCGAGGTGTAACTGTAGCATGTAACTGCTGGGCCAGGTACCTCAACTCACTCGCTATGGCATTCCAGCTCTCCCTATCTCCCAACTCCCAAGGCGTTTGCATGCGTTGCTATTACTACTTTTCTTTTTCTCCTTGTGACCTGTTTGCATCATAGGCCCACTCTACCCTGGAAAGAAGGGTTGCGATCGTGCCAAGTGACGTGTTTTCACATTGGATTGCGGGGGATGGCAGTCCAGTCGGATTGATAGATTAGTGGTACAACGATGGAAAAGGATCGTAAGAGGTTGGAAGGTATCGACAGGGCACCTGGGTCAACAGGGAGAAAGTGAGGGAATGGGGGGGGGGGTGTCCTTGTTGGCTCTTATGCAGCCATGGGCTTGGACTCATGCGAGGCAAAGTCCTCCATCTCATCCTCTTGCATGGCGCCCACTGGGCCGCGGTAGGTCTTGCGCCCGACCAGCCAGTAGCCCGCCGCACACACCACCACAAATGCCGAGACGACAATGGCATAGTTCATCGTGCTTGGCGTGACCTCCTTCGTGGTCGGGCAGGAGAAGATGACAATGGCAAGGATGATCCAGACAAAGGTGACAATGTTGGCAAACCAACCAAACGCACCGAGGCTGTAGGGCGCATTGGCCAGCTTGACCCTGCGTTGGACCAGGGACATGCAAATGGGAATGGCGTAGGAGAGAGAAAGCAAGATGGTGGCGGATCCGGTAAACGCATTGAATGCGGCGCTGGCGCCTTCGTAGATCACGCCAGTGCGGCAATCACAATCGACGTCAAGATCATCGCATTGACAGGCAAGTCGAAGGTCTGGTTCACCTGGCTCCAGTACTTGTGGCCGGGAATGCCACCGTCGCGGGAGAAGGACCAGACGGCGCGGAGGGCGACGGTGAGAGAACCTACGCCAGCAAAAAGAAGATGCCAAGCAAGAGGAAGAGGAGGCCAAACCCGCCGCTCTTGCCTCCGGTGGCGGTGTAAAACACAACGGCGATCGGTTCGCCCGCGGCGGCGGCCAACACGTCGTTGATGCTGGGCAGAACAAAGAGGACGGGAATAATGTAGACCAAGCCGGAGAGTGAGGCGGCCAAGACACTACCGACAATCGCGCGCGGTACCTCGGTCCGCGGGTTACGCGACTCTTCACACAAACTGGCTACCGTGCCGTACCCCGTCAAGGTGTACCCGGCCTGGAGCAGGCCCACAAAGAAGCTCCAGCCGTCGGGCCAGCCGGAACTGTTGACCCAGCCACCAAAGACGTAGGCGCCGCTGTTGCGGTGCGGGGCCATGACGAGGAGCGTGATGAGAAGAGATGCAGCTAGCGCCGCCCCAGTAGATCGAGGCCGTGTTGAGCGCTTCGAGGTAGTTGTACTTGACGCCAAACAGGTTGACCAGCGCCGCGACCAAGACACAGGCAAAGAACATGGTGATCACATGCCACGACTCGGGCGCCCATTGGTTATCGCGGAAGATGGAGATGCCAGCGAGGATGAGTTGGGCACCGCCAAAGAGAATGGACAAAGCAAGGCAAATGTTGGCGGCGACATTGATCCAGCCCACGAGCCAGCTGATGGGACGCGCGTAGCCCTTGGGTGCCAGGTAACTCGACCAGACATACACGCCCCCGGCCGACGGCACTTGCGAGCAGATCTCTGCCAGAGAGGCGGCCAATGCAGACCGAGATGAGCGAGACAAAGACCCAGCCCCAGAGCATGGTCACGGGGCCGCCTAGGAACCAAGCACAAACGAAGAAGGAAAGCGGCGCTGGGTGTCAGCAGGGGGGCCCAAGACGAGGTGGCACAAAAAAGCACATGAGGGAACGGGGTGCTCACCATTGGTCAACGAGTAGACGGCCGATGTGGAGATACCAAAGGGCGCGGCAATGATGCTGAAGGACAAGCCCAGGATGGCGCCCATGCCGAGGGAGCGTTTGAGCTGGGGCTCGTACCCCATGCGGGCCAGGTCGGCGTCCGCATCGTCCGCGCCCACCGACTGGTCAAAGGGCTGGACGGCGATCTGGGGCTTGCCGACGGCGGCGCCGTGGCTGGCGGGCAGGTCCTTGCCCAGGTCCGAGAGGCTCGTGGTCGACTTTTCAGCAGACGCCATGGCGAAGAGGGAGGCGGCGGCGAGGTGGGCGGAGGAGACGGGAAGGGCGAGAGCAAAGGACGAGGGAGATGGAGAGCGTACTTAAGCCTGTCTGGTCCCAGGGGGCGCCACGGCCCCACCCCCTCTCGCGCCCCCTCAGTTGTCGGAGTTTTGCTCTCGACTATGGCTATCTGCGTCTGCTCGCGAGGGGCGGGTGTGGGCTGGTGTGCCTGAGACGCAACCCACTGATTAATGATTAGTCGATTCATGTTTAAACCAGGGCCTGATTAATGATTCTCAGCGATCGAGATTCCGGCACTGGCGCAGCGCGCGATACGTGATGGTTCCTGCAGCGGAGTGACTGTGCCCCTGCGCCCCTGCGCCCGGCGTGCGACGGCGCTACTATTTAGCCGCACATGGCGCTGCGCGGGCTGCGTATCTGAACCAGCGATAGTGGCTGGCACAGCGTGGGTGCTGCCGTGCGGGGGGGCGGCTATCAAGCGCTCCGGATCCCCGCATCATGCACCATGCGCGCTCGCTCATGCGTCGCAGCAGCGCTGGCAGTTTCCCGGCGCACAGCTGGCTGCCGTTTGCGAGGGCCGAGTGCGCTTGGTCAGCGCTCAGCACACCAGGCTGTACCAGGCTGTACCCCGCGCACTCGCAGGCTCTCCTAGTCGCCCATGCGCCCATGATGCATGATCGATGATCGCAATCTCAATCACGCGCTCCCCCGCGTGGCTGCGATAGTCGAGCGCCGAGATACGATAGCTCCATCCGACATCCCCTTCGATCTGCGATAGCCCGTGCCATCAGTCAAGTTTTCTCCATTTGTCCGATTGCCCGCCCTGCCACCTGCCGCCGCTCTCTCCCCCCCGCCGGCCTGCCAAGGACACTGTCCCCGTCCGCGCCCAGGCACCTCCCCCCCCTCGCCCTGCGCCAGCCGCTGACAGCCGCGGCCTCTTTGTGCGGGAGCCACCTACCGCTCCCTGGGTGCCTGGCCAGCTAGCCAGCCCGCTTTCGGCCTGTTGCTGCGCACCCATGCGATGTCCATCCCATGTCACATGTCACACGTATTGGCCTACGTCTCCCAGCAAATCTGATGGACAACAGAGGCTGAAGGTGATCGTTCGAAGACAGGATGCGGGACTAGGCCCAGGACAGGAAGAAAAGGAGAAGAAGAAGAAGGAGAAGAAACGGCTCGGGCGCTAGACCAGTCTGAGGCCCGAGCGAGTCCGATCGAATGCGCGTTCAGCGCGTTTGATGTGTGAGAAGGGACCAGGTCAATGTGGCTTAGAGGTGATTGGCCCTCGGACCTCCCGTCAACACCCCCGCTGGCCAGAGGCTCTAGGCTACGCTTGAGTTGGTCGAGGTCTTCGATGAGAAGCTTCGGGAGCTGCTTGAGGAGGACGGGTCTGCCAACGGGTTTGGTGATGATGTCGGCCTGGTTGTCGATGCCGGCCACATGGTGGGGGATGGTCTCGCCTGATGCCACATGTTGTCGTACATTGTGGAATCGGATGCGTAGTTCCCGGATCTTTCCGGTACTGCCCTCTTTTTGAGAGAGAGAGATAGCTGTGTTTGTCGCAGTACCAATGAATGGGTTCGTCTTCAGCAATGGCACTCAACTCGATTAATATGTTCTTGACATAGTTGGCGTCGACTAGCCCGTCAAACCCGGCCGTGTATTCGGCAGCGGCCGTGTTGTTGACGCTCTTGGGTTGTCGTAAGGATCGCCAGGAAACAGGGACGCCGTATACGTAAAGGATGCATCCCGATGTGGAGCGTGCCTCTTCGGGATCCCCCGCTAGGTCCGAGTCGGTGTATAGTGCCAGGGCTGGTGCGTCTGGGATGGGGGTGAGGCGTAGGCCGTAGTTCCTCGTCCCGTACAGGTAGCGGATGAAGTCGGACGCAGCAGCACGGTGGGCTCGGGATGGGTCTGCAGTGGACCGGCTCAGAGCGGAAACGCCAAAGAGGGCGTCGGGGCGACCCATGCGTGCGGCCCACAGGCCGGACCCGATCTTGGCCTGATAATCCTTTCGTTCAAGGGGTGTGGCAGGGGGCTCGGGGTCTGTTCTGGCTGGAATCATGTGGTGGGGTGAGGTAAGTGGCGCACCTTTGGTCCTGCGAGACCATACTTTTCCGCCGTTTCCTCGATGAATTTGGGTTGAGAGAGGTAAAGATTTCCGGCGATGCGGTCGTATTGACATCCAAGGTGGTAGTGCAGGGGCCCATTTCCCCGCACTTTGATGTGGGTGTTGATCTTGGCAAGGAACGTCTCATATGCGGCATGCGATGTGCATGCAATAGCCAGGTCGTCGGTGTGCACCGCCAGCATGATCGTTCCGCATTTCTTGCTGGTACGAATGAAAAGGCAAGGCTCTGTGAGGCTCCGAATGAATCCGAGGCGGAGGCATAGAAGGTCGCGGATGTATCCGGCCCAGTTTGCCCCGGATTGGTGGAGGCCGTACAGAC
This sequence comes from Moniliella sp. 'wahieum', assembly GCA_003971905.1. Lineage (NCBI taxonomy): Eukaryota > Fungi > Basidiomycota > Moniliellomycetes > Moniliellales > Moniliellaceae > Moniliella > Moniliella sp. 'wahieum'. The sequence continues at coordinate 121,220 of RSEE01000121.1, read as the reverse complement.
TCTTCTTCAGGCGCCATACCATGCCTGCAGGAGCGGGAAATACGGGGGCGGCCGCATGTAAATTTGCTCCTGCAATGGGGCATTTAGGTAGGCCGAGTTTACGTCGGCAGAAAACATTTGAAGTCCATACTTTTCGGCCAAGACGATGAGGGTGAGGATGGCCGGAGTACGAACTGCAGGGGCGAAGGTTTGTCCCCACGTGTCCGCGGACTGGAGGTGGCCGCCTGCCACCCAGCGGGCTCGGTAGCGGAGGAAGTTTCCATCTGCGTCCGTCTTAGTAGTGATGCGCCAGAGTCCGAGATATCTGTGCACCGGTGGGGCATGCACACATTCGTACGTGTCAAAGTTGTTAAGGGTTGTGATTTCTTCCTCCATCGCTTGTAAAACACGCTCGAATGCAGGGTGTTGTTCCAATCCTTTGATCGTTTTTGGTGCCAAGGGAACGCCGTCCTTGGTGAATTGGACTGGGGGATGAGCGCCCCGGTGGGCCAGTGCGGACATGGCAGTGTGGTCGGGCGGGACGACGCCATCCAGGAAGGGTGGTAAGGATGTGTCGGGTAGAGGGTGTGCCAGGCCTTGCATGGGGTGTGTTTGGTGGCTATCCTGGTAGCTGGTACAGGCTTGGTCCCTGATTGGGTGCCAGGGTTCTGCCTGCGTGGGCATGGTAGTCGGTGTCGGCCGGATTGTCGGCAATGGGTAGGGTGGCGAGATCCAGGGGGACCCGGGGGGTGGCCTCGCCCGTGTGGGGTAGCGGCGGGGGGTTGTGGGGATGGGGTTAGGGTGGGGTGGGAGTGGAGGTGGTGTTAGGGGTGGGTTCCGAGTCTGGTGTCGAGTCTGTTGTTGCTGCGGTCATATTTGTAGGGTTTTCTTGGTGTGCTTGGTTTTTAAAGTTTTCTGTTGGAGTCGGATCGGTCGGGTGGGTCGGTTGGATTTGTTGCGGCGGTCGAGTGGAGATGTCAGTAGCAAAACGCATGGGGAACACAGCAGGGTACATCGTTGTGCCCCACTTGTACGGCTTTGCCCATCGTGGGCGGAAAGCCGATGTGGACTGGTCATACACACAGAACAGCCAGCCCTTGCTTCCTCTGGTATGGTCGTACCCGAATCAGCATTGCTTCCTCCGCCCGGGCGCTCATTTTGTTGTCGCGCTGTGTGGAGGGGACATGCAGGTAAGCAAGGATTCCGAAAGGGTGCATCGGCATCGGGTAAGGGTGCCCCTTATATCGCTCGTACCGTGACTTTTCACCTTCGGGATGAGGAGTGGGTGCCATGAGGTTGTGTGTGAAGCGGGCGCTGTGTAGCGCGTGCTGCCACCATCCTGCGGTCGGAAGTCCGCTGGCGAGGATGAGCTGTCTCGCTCTGGTGGTGATGCTTCTGATGGCCCGCTCTGCGACCCCGTTTGATTGGCTCTGGCCGGGAATGGTCGTTTCCGCGGTAATTCCCTCATTGTCAAGGAAGGGACGCAGCACGCTCGTGAGCTCCGGTGCATTGTCTGTTTTGAGAATACGGAGGAGCCGGTCGGGAGCGCGTCGCTGTTCGCGGACAATGAGGTTGCGGAGCTCCCTCGTAGCAGTCCCCTTCGTGGCCAGAGGTACGGTGAAAGTGTATCGGGTGTAATCGTCCACGGCCACCAGGGCAAAGCCGTGTCCTGCCCCCGTTATGCGTGGCAGGTCAACGACATCCGCATGCAACACCTCGAAGGGGTGTGGAGATGCTGGGTCGCGCTCGTCCTGGGTGGCTTGGAGCGGTGGCGAGTGCCTTATTGCAGATTGGACATTCCCAACCCGCTCGACGTGCCCGAGCTAATTGGTTTGCGGTTACCTTCGCCCCCGGGGGGGAGGATGCAGTCAGCCAGGGAAGAATCGAGGGCGGCATGATTCCATCGTTCGTGCGCCTTTCTAACGTGTTCTCTAGCGATTTGGTCGGATTGGAAAGTTGATTGGATGGGTGTGGCTGCCATGGCTTGGGATTTGTGTGGAGCAGCGCGCGGAGTGGAAGGGGCTTTCAGTATACGGATTTCGTATTTGCTGCTCGCGATGTTGTGGTACGTTTGGTTGTCTCCGGGGGTTTCAACCATATGCCCTTGCGGTTTGGAGCGAACCAGGATGCATATCCGGCGTTTGACAGGTGGGCGACGCTAATGAGGTTTGAGCGGAAGGAGGGGACATATAGGCAGTCATGGAGTTCAACTGTAATATATTCTTTCCCCCTACAGCACAGGCGGAAGGAGCACGTTCCATGGCCCTCAGCCCGGATGTGCTTTCCATTTGCAAGCTCTATTAAGTCGTCGCATTGGCGCATCGTTTTGAATACGCCACGGTCCTTCCATATGGTCGGGAAGGCGCCGCTGTCATAAAGTGCTCGAATATCTTCACCCAGATCGCTCCCGAGTTCCTAGAAGTCCAGGAGTCCGACTGAATTCTCTCCGGCTCCTTCGTCCTGGAACTCGGTCGTAGCTGCGACGTTTGCTCGTCCTTCTTCTTTTTGACGACTGGGGTTTCGAATGGGACGGGTGGGAGTGTCCGATTGGTTGGGGCGCCAGGGTTGGCGATTGTATCCCCCGCCAGAGCTCTTTCCCCCGCTTGCCGCGTTGCTTCCACCGTTCGACGGGTTCGGATTCTTATTTGTGGCGGGTTGGGCATGGGTGTTGCTGTTGGAGGGTCTCGAGCTGGGCGTTGCCCAGATTCCCTCTCGAACCGCCAGGTAGTCCTTGTCATGCAGCTGGATGGCGATGCTTTTGTTGTTGATACCACCCAGGAGCATGAGGCGGTAGAGCTCGTCCGATATGGGACTCGAAAGGTGTATGCTTTTCCGTGTCTCGTCCATGGAACACAGCCATTCCGGTCCCGACATGGTGCCTTGTTTGCTGGTGCACATTTTGTACATGTTGGCCCGTGCCATGTCAGCGTCCGGCTTACCGAACTTGTCCATGAGCATGGAGATGAGATCCTGCGTAGTCTTGGGCGGAATCTCTAGATGAGCGAGGTCTTCCTGAGCGCTGTAAGGGAGAGCCTGTCTCACCAGACCCATCATGGCTGCATCGAGTTCCTTGTCGTATCCGACTGCCCTCTTACCCTTGTAGAGTATTTCTTCCGAAAGGGTGGGTTGGATGGCGCGTAGTTCCATCTGCAGGATGTCCATGTTGCGTGAGAATCGGCGCGCATCCGTGATGTCGCGATGTGACCAGCCCAGCCGTTGGCTGTTAATCCGACTACTCAGCTTGTTGATGCTCTGGTTGATACCTTCGGGAAGGGGAGCTTTGGTTTTTTTCGTTGCCTTTTCCTCGTCTTGGTCTGCTTCGTCCCATTTTGAGAGCACGGCGAGTCGAAGTTTGATTGCCTCCGCCTGTATGGCTTCCTCGTTTGTTGTGGGCTTGAGGAAATCAATTTTGTTGTTGAGAATGTCTGGCCTGTACGTTTGTACCTCCTGTTCGGATTCTTGTCTCAGGTCGAATGGGATACCTCGCTTGATGTACTTTGCACTTGTCCACAGAGGCGCTCCATAGCTTCTCTCCGTTTGGTGGTAAGGGATGTTTGTGAGCGAGTCTCCATGTTTGCAGTGAATGGGGTGTTGTAGTTTGGACGGTGGGTTGTGCCGGGGGGCGAATGAGTGGGTTGCGCCGGGAGGCGAATGAGTGGCGCCGGGAGGCGAATGAGTGGGTTGCGGAGGATTGGGCGTTTGGCGCCGAGGGCTCGGCTTTCAGCTCTGTGTCGCTGGGGGTTGGGTAGGGCGGGTTTCCCCCTTTTTTTTTCTTGTTAGGGAGAGACCAGAGAGCTTTTCAGATTGTAACTCTATTGGCCTACGTCTCCCAGCAAATCTGATGGACAACAGAGGCTGAAGGTGATCGTTCGAAGACAGGATGCGGGACTAGGCCCAGGACAGGAAGAAAAGGAGAAGAAGAAGAAGAAGGAGAAGAAACGGCTCGGGCGCTAGACCAGTCTGAGGCCCGAGCGAGTCCGATCGAATGCGCGTTCAGCGCGTTTGATGTGTGAGAAGGGACCAGGTCAATGTGGCTTAGAGGTGATTGGCCCTCGGACCTCCCGGTCAACAACACGTCTCACGTCACACTTCCCCATCCGTCACTAGCTTCACTGTGGTCGCTGGTGGCGGCAATTATTCATCCATCCTCGACCAACCACATCCTCCACATCCCTCCTCTTTCACCGTCATCCCATCCGAACTCATCGGCTGGAAGCAGCAGGTGGAACTAACCCTGGTGGGACGTGCAGTGGTGAGAGGGAGATCGGAGAGGCCTGTTGGGGCGTGGACAGAGACTTGTTTGTTCTGGCCTCGTGTTCACGGTACGTGTCTCTTCGGTGTCCGTGTCTCGGTCCTTCTTCCCAAATGCGATCCACGATCCCCAGAGAGCATTGTAACTTTCACCATGCCACGGATAGAGAGGGAGATCACTTCAAGTCAATCAAGGAAGAATGGATGGCGTGAATGTCGAACGTCGATAGTCGAACGTCGAAAGACAACTGATCAATCGACCGTCGTAGACCTGCACACACATCTGAGATCTGAGGCAAGAAAAGGGAAATTGAATAGTGAAGACGAGAAGAGGAGAGAATCATTATTGTGACCATCCTGGCTCTGTCAAGGTTTCCTTTGGGGTCGAAACAGCGTCCATAATGATACGGTGCCCCGTCCCACTCCTGGCCGGTGACCGCCTATTAACCGCCTGCCCGCTTGATCACAGGAGGTATAAGGGCGACGAGCAAAAGGAGTGGCTGGCCAGGGGTGGCGTAGAGAGGTGGTCCCTGTCCTCGGTCACTTGGTGGATCACTTGATCAGTCACTAGTCACTCATAGTCACTCATAGTCACTCGAAGCTTCAAGCTTCAAGCTAGTCAAACTAGCCCCAGGTCACTCAGTGAACTGTGGCCTCTAGCCACTAGTCACTCGTCACCGCGTCACTGGAGCCGACCTCCTGACCCGCGCAGTTACTGGGTACCGATTCAACTTAAGGTACCCCTGTCGCACGTCTTCGCGGGCCATCAGTGGGATGCGCGCGGGCGCGCGCGGGCTCGTCACGGTATAACGACAACTCTACCTGGCCGCCTGTGCCTTGCCCTGAGCTCCCCACCCACCGAGCACCACAGGCTACGACTTGGTGCCACACCAAGTCGCGGCGGGGGGGGGGGGGGACGAAGCTCGAAGCTTGAAGCTTGACGACGGTTGAAAGTTGGTGACGGTGAAGGGGGAAGAGGGTATTGCATCATGCGTTACTACGGAGGAGAGAAGTGTATCCTGGTGCCGAGGACTGTTTGTCACTGGGAACCGGTTCTGGATCCGACGAGGCGGCATGGGAACCTCTCTGCTTATACTCGTTCGTTCGTCTGCGTCCTGCGCGCGCACTACGAGAAGAGATGGGCGGGGATTTTTGAAGGGGGGAGGGGGAGATAAGATCCACCTGTCGATCCGACGGGTGGGTGGACAGATGGGACTGAAAACGACAGGAGATGGACTGGGACTGAGACTGGGACATGGGACATGGGGTGCAAGAGATATGGGGGATCAACGTGCAACGGTCAACGGTCAACGGTCAACGGTCAACGTTGGGCGAACGAATGCGATCTCCCGAAAAGAGGAAAGCCAAGCAGAAAAGAGATTGGGAAAGCGGAGAGTGCGAGGGGGGATAGGATAAGGGACCAGAAGGTACGGTACGACCCGGTACGGTACGGTACGACCCGGTACGGTACGGTACGGAAAGGCAAGAGCAACTGGGAGCAAGGGAGTCAAAGAGCAAAAAAAAGCGTCCCTCACGATTGCTATAATCTAATCTTTCTTATCCATGGAAACCCGATGCAGGAGAGAGGAGAGATCAATGGTAAGCAAACGGGGAGGGGGGCGACGGGAAGAAACGGGGGAGAGAAGAGGGGGGAAAATCGGGGGAGAAAATCGGGGGAGAAAATCGGGGGGAAAAACCGGGGGAAAGAGGCGGGGACGGAGGGCGGAGAGGAGCGCAAAACGGGGGGATCGGGACGGGCTGCACCAACGCGGATCCACCCGCTGGACCCAACCACAAAAACAAGAGAAGAGAAGAGAAAAAAGGAAAGGAAACGGAAAGGGAACGGGAAATGAAAAGGAAAAGGAAACGGAAAAGGGAATAGAGAGACCAGCCGAACAAGGGGGAGAAGATCATTCCAAGCCTTGCTCAAACGGCCTACAGGGCAAGCGAGGGGTCAACCCTCCACCTCGCATGTCCCATGTCCAATGTCGATGTCGCATCTCACACCTCCAACAACCGCTCAATCGTCGCGATATGCTTGGGGGGTGGTCCGGCGGAGCACCGAGGGCGGTGCGCGGACGCGCGCGGGGGTAGCCATGCGCCTGGACAGCAGGCACGGGCACGGCGGCAGCCAGGCACGTGACGCGGACTCCCACTGCCACCGATACTGCCACCGACACCGCCACCGGTACCGGTACTGGGATTGGCGTTGGCGTTGGGCCCGACGTGGCTCAGCGCAGGGCTGGCGCGTGCGCTGCCCGATCCAAGCGAAAGTGAAGGCGACACGACCCGCGCCGCCGTCGGAGCCGGGGACGAAGAACCCCCCGCGGAAGCAGAAGTAAAAGTAAAGTAGAAGCATGCAACGCCGCTGCGGCCGCGGCGGCAAAGCTAGCTTGTCCTGCTGGGCCGGGAGGGCGGTTCCGGTTCCGGTTCCGGTTCCGGTTCCGGTTCCGGTACCGGGGGGCACCATGGGAGACGGGCCGAGGGAAGCGAGGGACGCTAGCGGGGTGGTGCGAGGTGGGGGCGAGGTAGGGTGGGGAGCGCGGAGGGCCGGACGGAGGACGTGGGCTAACTGTGCCTTGTCCTCTGCTTCGACCAGGTTGAGTACGCGTTGCAGCACGTAGTTGGCGTACTGGTCGTGGAGGAGGAGGACGGCGGTGGTGGGCTGGACGCCGGCGCCGACGCCTCGTCCGGTGCGCCCGTCTTGTCCACCGACGGGCCCGGCACGGGCGCCAACAAGATTTGTAGGATGCGGCGGAAAAACGCGCCGGGCGCAGCGTCGGGGCCGGAAGCGGTAGGCACAGCATAGGCTGGCGTATGGGTCTTGGCGGTCGAAGCCACATACTCCAGCACGTTCGAAGCGAATTTGTGCCGTGCCAAGCGAACGAACCGGTGCGGCCCGCCCACCTCGTTTGACGCGTCCGCCGGCGAAGCCGGGTCCAAAATCAATCGCAGCACCACCTCATGATCGGCAGTTATGGCCGCCGCCTCTTCCTTGTCTGCTGCTGCACTCGTCTCGGCACGGGACGAAGGTGAGGGGGGCAAACGCGGGGACCGGTGCGCTGCAGAAGCCACTGGACCACATAGTTCCCATAGGCGTCTTGCATCAGTTTCAGAGCATCCGCCCGCACTTCGTCCACCAAGGGACGGGTCGTACGCGAGGGCAGGCGTTCCAAAAGACGCTGGAGCACGCGGCAAGCGTATGCGTGCGTGGCGAGCACGTGGACACGGGTCAAAACGCTTGCACCAACGTAGTCAGTGCAGCATCGGCCGCGCAGGGCTCTACCACTTGCTCCGTCGGCTCGGTGGGTGCGCCAAGACGGCAACAAACTTTTGCAACACGTGATTCGCATTTTGGTCGGTGGCCAACGTGCGAACATGATCTTCCGTCGTTTGGGCACCCAGGGAAGGGGCCAGCAGTAGGCCAACGGCTAGGGAGGCTGCTTGGGGACGGCTCACGTAGTCCAGCGCTCGTTGTAGGACCCGACAGGCATAGGTGTGCCGTGCGATGGAAGACAGGTCTCCGTTCGATGGGTCCTCGTCTTGGCCAGCTGCATTCTCGTCTTCCTTCTCTGTCTCTTCCGTGGGCGCGACGAACCCCAACGCAGTCAGTAAGCGAGAGCGCTGGCCTGCGTCACCGTGATCAAGGAGCTTTTGAATGACCTGCCACCGGAGAAAAGAAAGTCAGAACGATCGGGGTGGGATGCAAGACCAGACCTAGACGTGGGTGGCAATGAACGGAACGGGGACATGTAGAACATACATAGTTTCCAAACACATCGTGCATCAGCTTCTTGGCTTGCGGCAGCACCTCTGCCAAGATGATCGTTGTCGCATCCTCTCCCTCATCCGTGTTTCCGCGCTGGTCCGAAGCGGCGCGGTCCAACGCATCTTGCAACCGACTGAGCCATGCTGGTCCTGGGCCATTCGCACCACTTCACCCTTGAACTGTTCCGGACGACGCGGCCCGGCGGCTCGAGCTGGATGGGTAGCGGGGAACATATGCGACGCGCCAGTGGGGGGGGGCATGTGGCGCGGGTGCGGGTGCGCTGAAGGATAGCCAGCGGGACCGGCACCGAGAGGAACGCCGCCAAAAGGAAAGAGGGGAGCAGCCATCGGAGGCCATCCTGTGGGGCCGGCAGAACGTGTGTGACGGTGCCGACGCCCTCCTCCTGCTCCTGCGCCTCCACCTCCACCTCCACCTCCACCCCCGCCTTGGTTGTTGCCCTGTCCGTACACGTCAAAGCCACGATTGGTTGCACCTGGGTCACGGCCGATAGGAGCCCATGGGGAGGCGGCAGATGCGGGAGTTGGAGAGGGCGGTCAGTGGCGGAAGGATTGCGGCTGTGCCCGCCTGGTGCGCCGATGGAGATGGGCATGGGTTGTGGCGGGGCACCGGGAGGGACAGGAGGCAGGTTGGAGATGGCGGGGCCGGGCGACCAGGAAGACGGGTCGGGATAGGTGGGCATGGCGGGCCATTGCCACACCCACCCCTGGGCCGGGGGCTGGGCCGAATAGGGGAGGGCGTCGTCGCTGGTGGGGGAGCCGAGGGGCGGGGAGAGCACGGCGAGGGGTGGGGGCCAGTAGAGCTCGTGGCCGTCGGAGCGGGGCGAGCGCGGCTGGGACGGGTCGGCGGGGTCGAGCTGGGGCGGGGGCGCGGGCGGGGGGCTGATGGGGTAGGAGTACATGTTGAAGCCGTACGCCATGGGGAGCGGCATGACGGGCGTGGAGAGGGTGATGCTCTGGCGCGAGCGGCGGCTGGCGCGGCGGGGGTGGCGGGCGGCAGCGCTGGGCGGGTTGGTGCCGGGGTGGGGGGCAGGGCGGAGAAGGGGGGCGGGGAGCTGGCGATGGAGAAGCGGGGGCCGGGGTACATGTCGGCCAGCGCGCGGGGCTGAGCGGGTCGGTGTGGACGGACGCAGTGGGCGCGGCGTGGGCGGGGCGGATGGGATGGGCGCGGCGGTGGTGGTGGTGGCGGGAGCGGCAGTGGTGGTGGTGGGAGGCGCGGTGGGTGTGGGGGGGGGCGGGTCGGGCGGGAGATGGACGTTGACACGCAGCCCCGAGGCGGGCTTGGGCGGCGGGGCGGCGAGGCGCTCGTGGGGCGCGGGGGCCGGGGTGGAGGCGCTGCGGACCATGCCGGAGGCCGAGGACGCCGGGGAGGAGACGCCGAGCTCGCGTCCACGCTCAGCGACGGCCATGGGAGGGAGAAGTGGTGGTGGGGGGGGGGGCCGCGAGAGATTAGGGTGGACGGACCGCATGGGGCGGTGATGCGGCGGTGGCGTGCGGTGTGGTGCGGGCGGGCGGACGCATTGATGGGTGATGATAATCAGGCGCCTGCAGGGGACGTGCATATTGCTTGCCCCCTGCAGCCGCATCGCGCGGCACAGGCACACGAACCAGGCACCGTCTGGCACAGCCGCCGCCACACTGCCCCTGCGCTGTCTTCCACCCCACGCCTTTCGCCCAGCACTGGCGTGGCGCCTCCCCCCGTACGCAGGCACGGCGGCGGTTGGCAGCTCTGGCCGTGCGCTGCGCACCCAGGCGCCTCCTGGCACTGGGCCGCTCCAGCTGCGCGCTGATCGATCATGCACCCCCTCGCGTTGCGGCAGACTGCATGCGTCACCTGCACCGCTCGGTGCAATGTTGCAAATCGGCGGCGCTTACTCCCCGCCCGCCGATCGGCCTATCACGTGGGGTGTCACGTGCACTGGGGCGGGTTGGGATGCAACCGAGCAAGACGCATTGGCAAGCAGCTGCGCTGGAGGTGATGTGTCCGACGAAGGGAGCGATTAGTAGACGTCCCGATCGATCGTCTGTGCCTGTGCCAAGCGATAGACAAACGATGTGCGTCTCTTGCCCCCATCCTGCCCGATGGGGCTAAAGGTCCCTCTCCCACCGACACTGCTCAACATGTCGATAAGATGGACTACGTCTCAGGGCACGGTCGATCATGTCGAGGTACCAAGCAGGAAGAGGTGTTTACCGCACCAAATATCGTCCGTGGAAGAAGAAGCTGCGACCACTGTTCCAAGGTCCTGAATGGGACCCTTATAAAGTACTGGAGCAGACCATCGAAGAAGAGCTGGAACGCGACAAGCGGAGCGTGAGGGTGGGGCGCGTGCAGACCAGGGTCGCTTGAGATAACGTTTTTGGGCGAACCCGAGCAAACCGGCACAGTTCAAGGCCCCCGGCAGCCGATGGGCTCTTTACGGCGCTCCCTGGCGTCCACCGCCCCAACTACCCCGAAGAGATGTTCGGGATCAACAACACGGGCGACGGTACTGGCCCAACCGCGGCTGCCCGGCCAAAAGCTGGCAGGGGCAGTGGAGGAGCACTATATACTTGCTCTACCTTGAGCCTGGTCGCCGCCTCGTTGTCGCGGCCGTGTTTGACGGGCCTGCCTAGGTTCTTTCCTTACGGTCTCTCTGAAGCTAGTGTACTACCACTGATTCCGTGTCTTCGGCGTCTTCTCCCCCTCTCTCTCCCTCCCTTAATTTCATGATGGGAACCATTCTTGCCCTCGCTTTCCCCTACCACCTTTTATTGTCGCGGAGTCCAGTCCCCCCCTTTCCCATCCTTTCCACCTTTTGGCACGTCCGCATCCTCGACCACGATATCGTATACACAAGTGACCTTTCAAGCGATGCAGTCATGGCCAGATGAAAAACAAAAATGCCACTCAAGGATGCATTGGTTGCAGTGGTCCGGGATTGGGATGCATCTGCCCTACTAGACATCCACCTAGGACTTGGCTGTTTTTTGGCCTTGGGCAATGCTGATGGCGTATCTACGACTACTACCACTTGGTTCCACTGTGCCTTGCACCCTTACGTACGAAGTAGTAAGTAGTAGGCGGCACGAATCCGGGGCGAGACTCGACTTGATATCATGCCTGCGTTCTCCAGATTGGGGAGCGTCCTTTTGACGCTCTCTCGTCGATCCGATGGATGGCGGTCGTCGCTCGCCACGGCGGCCTTTCCTTCTCCCTCTCGGCCGCGCGATCTCCAAGGCACGTCCTTTGACATCATTTGGACGGGGTGCCGCCAGAGCAGTCGGACAAGCACCAAAGGGGATTGACTGGAAGAACCGGGCACAGGTCCATGTTGGGAAACGCGCAAGCCAGTGCAACGCAGCCTACCATTTGATCGACTATGGGATACAGATCATAAGCATTGAGTCAACCTGGAAGCGAAAGCAAGTAGCGAATGCCATGTCTAGTACAGTAGTGCAGAGAGAGAAGTGAAAGGATGCTTATGGGTGATCTTGGCCGCCGGCAAGCCGATCCGAGGTGCGGCGCTCCCCTTCGTGTCGGCCATGCAACGGCTGGGAATCAGACAACCTCGATACCGATTCGGCCAGGTTGGCTGCAGTGTGGTCATGGTGTCGCCGTGCTTCCTCGGACGCCTCGAGGTAGGAAGAATGAGCGACGCTCTGGGACAAAGCGCGTTGAGCATCGTGGGTTCCCTCGGCGTCAAGCTCATCGAGGTCGTCCTGGGGCTCCTGGTCAACTTCCTTGTCCGAGTCGGTGAGCTGGGCGCGGATGAGGCGCTCAAACTGGCTGCCTGGTACGTTGAGTTGTTGGAAACTGCCCATTTCAGCCACGCGGCCTTGGTCCAGCAGGACAATCACGTCGGCCGACTTGATCGTCGACAAGCGATGGGCAATGATCCAGACTGTGGCTTGGCCCGTCTCGACAATGCGTTGGATGGTGCTGTTGATCAAATGTTCCGAGTTGGTGTCCAGAGCCGAAGTCGCCTCGTCCATCAACAAGATCGGTGCGCCACGCAACAGCGATCGCGCAATGCTGATTCGTTGCCGTTGCCCCCCGGACAGTTGGCGCGCATTGGTGGCCAAGCCATCGGGCAGGGCACGAATAAAGTCCATGCAATTCGCCGCATCGGCCGCTTGCTCAATCTCAGCCTGGCTCGCGCCCGGACGAGAATAGGCAATGTTCTCGGCAATCGTGCCCTCAAACATGACCTGTCCAAGCCCACTTGGTAGTTAGCATTCCTCCCCAACCACAACAACCTTCCTCCCCCCCGTAAAAAAAGGACAAAAAAAGGCCAGAACACGTACCGGATCTTGCCCCACCACACCAAACACTACGCAGCGAGTCCAACTCGTACTCCTTCACGTCGTGTCCGGCCACGCGGACCTCGCCCCGATCGGGATCGTAGAGGCGGAGAACGAGGGAGTGAACCGAACTTTTGCCCACGCCCGACGCGCCTACCAGCGCGACACTGGTCCCAGGTCGAACGGTCAGGCTAAAGTCGTTCAGGATCGGGCGGTCGGGCCGGCTGGGGTAAGCAAAGTCGACGTTGCGGAACTCGATGGTGGGATGGGTGCGGTCAGGTACCTCGAGTCGTTTTCCCGACTGAATCTGCGGTTCCCGCTCCATCAGAGCAAACACGCGCGCACCAGCTCCCATGCCCTTCATGATGCTGGCGAAAAAGCCGGTCAGGTTGGCCAGGCCACCACCCAGGTACGCCGTGTACATCATCAGCGATGTCAGATCGCCCGTGGTTAGCACGCCCTTGGCGACCAAGGAGCCACCATAGGCGAGCAAGGTGAGGATGGCACAGTTGCCAACAAAGCCCGTGCCGGCGTAAAAGTAGCCGGTCGCCTTGGCCTCTGGTCACCTGCAAGCTGACAATGTCCTGGATCGACCGCGATAGGCGAGTAACTTCGCGAGGCTGCGCATTGTACGCTGTGATGGTACGAAACGCGGCTGGGGACAACCGTTCTTGTGCGACATCGGTCATTCGTCCTACTGCATCTTGGGTTTTGTGGGTGAGGCCACGAATGTAGCGGCCGTACCACACGGCTCCGATCGCAGCAGGCGGGATGATGCCGAGCATGAGGAAAGTTATGTCGGTCGAAATCCACAGCATTGCCGAGCCCGCCGCGACGACCGTGACGGCCGCGCGCAGTCCATCGCCCACATCGCACGTCAGACTGTCACCAACAATCGACGTGTCGACACTGAGCCGACTCACACATCGCCCGCATGCTTATCGGCCCATTCGACATCTTGTCGCAGCGCCGAGGCGAAACTCTTGCGCCGCAGGTTTTGGATCAGCCGAATGGCCGACATGTCCAGCAAGATGTTGCTCCCGGCCTTGGACGCGGCCCCAATCGCAAATACAACGACCAGCAACGGAGCAATCTGGTTGAACGTCAGTCCCCAAAAGGCGTGCGTGTCGTCGCTGGCAAACAAATCGATCAGGCGACCAATCACAGCCGGAACAGTGAGCGTCACGCCGGACGAGACGAGCAGGAGCAAAAGGCGAGGAGAAGGGTGCGCTTCTGCGTCGCAGCTAGCTTTCACATCTTGCTCAAGGCAGGGTACGGCTCTTGGGGTGCCGTACGGCTTGCCGCCCGATGGGCGCAGTTGGGCCAGATCCGACCCAGCACACCCACCCTGTTGGCCTCCGTTTTCACCTCGGGCTTCTTTTCCGCTGCCGAATCGGGAGCCGAATCGGGCGAGGCTCGCGTCGGGGTGGAGGCAGGGGCGGGGGGGAGGGTGGAGCGGGTGGAGGCTAACCTGATGCCCAGCCCAGCGACCGGTGGCCGGAGCCCGAGGGGAAGGGGCCTAGGCAAGCGGCCGGGGGCCAAGCGGGTGGGGGGGAGGATGTGGCGCAGGGGGCGCATATGCGGGGCCAGCGGCGGGCGCCCACATGCGCGGGGGGCACGCGCATCGCAGGGAAAGAGGTGGCGGTGGTGGTGGCGGTGGTGGTGGTAGTGGAGGTGGCGGTGGCGAAGGTGGCGGTGGCGGTGGCGGAGGTGGAGGTGGAGGTGGCCAGGAATATGAGCGGTGCCGGACGAGCGAAGAATGACCTGATCGGCTCGGGGTGGGTCATCAAATCGGTGAGGCTCATCGCATCGGCCTCGGGCTGCGATGGCCGAGGAAGAAATTTACCCACGGGCTGAATCGGAATCTGAATACCCCAGTCTTGCCTGTCGCCTGAAAAGGTGTTCCAACCAAGGAGCGGGGGCGTATCTGATTATAGTTTGTCTGCCATCCAGCTCGAGGTTGCCACCATTTGTGAAGCTTGGCCGGCTCTCACTTGCTCACCGTCTCCACCACCTGTACCGCCTCTACGAGACCGAGCAGGAGGGCAAACGAAGCTACAGTTCGAGAATGGACGTCCGGTGATCGAACTGCATTTTCTCGTCTCGTTACGCCCAATTGATTACCATGGACAGGGAAACACACGCTCGGGGGAGGTAGAAGAAAGGAGAGAGGAAGGGACGAGGAAACCTATGAAGTGAAGCACCAACGAAGCTCGAAACGCGGAACTCGAGATCTTAACAAAGCCAAAACCCAAAACAACAAAAAGAACAACAACCTGAGGCCTGAGACTGAGGCTCAAGCCTGACGCTCAGGCTCCGACCCAAGGGAACCCAACCGCGCACCTAAGCAAGCAAACAAACAAGCGTACGCGCATGGTTACGCGTCGGTACAAAAGTGCTGGAGACTGGTGGCGAACCAGGAATCGAATCCGGGCGGCGCGGTGGCCAGGCCAGAGTCCTCCGCGGGTGGGGGCGAAAGCTGTGGCTCAGCAGCGGGAGAGGTGCCGTGCCATCCAAGCCGGGCGGCGGGAGGCCCAGGAGGTCGCCTTGTGTGCCAACGCCTTGGTTGGCAATCCACTCAAAGAACAGATCGGCCGTCGAGGTGCTGTGCACGTCCCCACCTGAACCTGTGCCTGTACCGGTGCATGCGGCTGCGCCTGCTCCCGCTCCGAACGGGGGAAAGCCCAAGCTAGGATCGGTCGCGACCGTATCGAGCGATGTGCGGGGCTGGTCTGGTGTGCCGTTGCCGTCCCATGTGCCCGCCGAGCCCGAGGGGAGCGAGACCGAGAAAGTCTGCGACGAAGGGTCAGTCCCGCCTGACGAGCTGGGCGACGGCTCGGTCTCGCACGCGGCCAAAGCCAATTGGTACGAGGCAACAAAACTGGGCAAATCGAACTGGCCGCGAGCCGGATCGCACGAAGACGAACCAGCGGCAGAGGCAGGGTCAGAAGCAGAGCAGGCTTGCACCCCGCTCAAGCCGGGCCCAGGCGAGAGCGAGAGCGCTGTACCGTTCGGCCCGATCGCAGGCACCTCCAATGGACCTTGCCCCGGCGGCGGACCGATCAAGTAGGGGAAATCGGCCGTGGTGGGCAGTCCGGCGTCCCGGGCGCGCGTCGCTGCGCTGTCGCCTGGAGCGCGACCGGCCAACATGCCCGCCACCATGGTAGGATGGAGCGCGGAGGTAGGATCGGTGAAGTCCATGGGGGCGGCGGGGGCGGCGGTAGCCGCGGGGGCCTGCTCCAGTTCGTCCTCATTTTCGTACGCATCCTCGTACTCGCACAGCGGGACAGTGTGTGTATCGGCGGTGACGGCCTGCTTGATGCGCAAGGCGAGGTTGAGCACGTTGATCTGTTCGGACCGACGGCGTTTGAGTGGGTTGGACGTGGCCGGCTCGCCTGCCCGGTCGAGGTGGCGGCGCCACTGGGCGGCTTCGGCGGCTTGCATAGCGCGCAGGATGGCCAAGGAGCGAGCGACGACGTAGGGCGACGTGTGGCGGACCAAGTGCAATGCGCCAACGGCTTCTTGGACATCGGTAAGTGTCTGATGCCGCTCCGCCTCGTCCGACGGCGGCGACGCCAACAGATCCAGCAGCAGCACTACCGCCGCATTGAACGACTGGAGCAAGATGAACCAGAGCCGATCTACAATCGTGCCCGTTGCCACGGCGCGCAACTGGCGCTGCATGGCCAACAGGGACCGTGCCAGCCGCACACAGATCCCGCGCCCTTGCACGTCCGACGATAACTTGACCCGGTGCAAGCGCAGCAGCTTGGAAAACACGGCTTGGTGCAACAGCCACCGCTGCACCGCCACGTCCGTCCCCGGCTCGGCCGCCACCGCCCCCGCATGCAAACCGTCCAAGGAGGAAAAGTACGGCGGCAGACTGGACAAGAGGCAGCGGTAGCGCGCGTCGAGGCGCGCCGTGTCGGCCAGGGTCAGACGGCGGGTAGATCCGTCGTTGGCACCTTGCTTGTCGCGCTGGTTGAGCAAGTCGGTCGTCTCGCGCACCACATCGGCCAAGACCAGCTGGGATAGCACGTAGGACATTTCCGTGTGCACCGTGTCCTTGTGCGGCGGTGGTACGCGCGCCGAGCACAGGTCCGCATCGTTGTAGTTGCCCGGCAACGGGGTGTTGAACGAATTGCGCTGAATGGTGTATGTGCCTGTCGTCTCGGACGCACACCAGTCGCGCCAGACCAGCGCCCACCATACCCGGCAATACGTTTGGCGCAGGATGACTGTGCCTGCTGCCTCGCCTGGCTGGGGCAGACGGTGCTGGTCACCAAGTCGGTGAAGGCCCATGTCGTACGCGGTGCGGATGGCAATTTGCATCAAGGTGGCCTGTTCCTTGTCGCACTCGGCGCTGTACAGCTCGGCGAGCAGGATGGACTGAAGCACAGTCACACTCTGGCTCGCCATGTAGTCCGACAAGATCAGGGTCGTCTTGAAGGCCGAGTACCACGTGTGGACAGTGCGGCCATCAAAGAGGAAAGTGATGTTGCTGTAGTGCGCAGGCACCTGGCCTGGGTTGGGGTAAAATTGCATGCCCAGCACAGGACCATCAGCAACGCCAACCATCCCGGGTCGAGATGGTTGACAATCCGCGCTTGCTTTTCCACCGAGCCCAGATCAAACAGCCGTCCACTTCACGCAACAGCGAGGGATATGAACCACATGCCCCGTCAGGTAACACACGCGCGTGCGGTACACATCGATCAGCTGGAGCGTAATTGGCTTGGGCGGCAAGGTGCGCAGGATGCTCCGCAACACCGACTCGCGTTCCGGCGCACCGGGACACAGAAACGGGCTGACATTGGTAATGGATTGAAATTCGCCCGCCACCTCGGCCGCACTGAACGCCCATCCCAACCCCCACCCCAACAGCGTGTCGGGCCCCTGCTTGAGACGAAACAGACCCCTGTTGGCGACGGCCATCTTGGCCGACTCGGCATAGGCCCCAAAGGGGGTCATGGCACTGGGCGGTGGTCAGCGCCCTGTTGGTCCGACTCCCCCGCGCCGTAGTGGGGACCGGCGGACTGAGCGGGGGCGGCGGGGGGGCGGATGGGTGCCGTCGTGCCGTCCCCGGGGGATGACAGTCTGGTAGAAGAGGAGCCGGTAACAGCATGGGCGAAGAGGGAACGGGCGGAGGTCCTCCTCCTTAGGACCAAACGCATCGATCCGGCGTGGGTCGAGCAAGTCGATGGACGGGAGAGCTGCGAGCATGTTGGCGTTTTCTGATGCCTCGGCGTGTTCGCGGCAATCGGGGCACGTCTCGACGGAGCAGGCAGCGGTAGGCACGTGGTCGGCGGGGAGAAGCTGTGCCGTCTTGTCTCTGCTGCGGCACGTGGTGCACCACCGAAAGCGTCGTGCTATCGGGGCGCACGTTCGGAGCCCCAAACAGCGCCACATCCTCCAACACTGTAGCCGCATTGTCGACGTCGGACGAACGTTCGTCTTGCGCCCGCGGGCGCGGGCGCTGTTTTTTAGGCCGTCCACGCGTAGCCACCTTGTACTCGGACAGACCGGTGCGGGCCAAGAGCGTCGACAGCGAGGGAACATTGGGCATTGACTTGCTGCTCATTCGCGCTCGCTCGGTCGTGCGCTCCATCTCCATCGCGGCCAAGCGCTCCTCCAACTCGGTGAGCGAGCCTTGGCCAAGGCCAGCTCGGTCGGTCGGTTGCGGGGGGACGAGCGGGACGGGCGGCGGGACGAACGGCGCACCGGCCTGCGCCGTGCCAGTTGCCCCGCGGCTGCGCTGGGGGGGCCAAGGAGGCACCGTTCGAAGCTGGATCGCGGGCGATGTGAGACCTGGCCCGCCGGTTTGCCACGCGACGCGTCCGTCGGACTCGGCTTGCTGGGGCGGCGAAGAGTGATGGTGGTGTCCCTTGTGCGCTGGCGCGGGCGAGGGGGCCGGGGTGGTAGGGCTGCGCTGGGCGATCGTTGCAGGCAGGGGGAACGCGGCGGCAGCGGTGGCGGCGGCGCCGAGGGCGTGTCCCACGACGCTCGCCACGGCGGACGCGGGGCGAAGGGGCTGGCCAATGGGCTAGGTCAGAAGGCTCTTCGGCGGGATGGCGTCGTCAGCGTCGTTGGCGTCGTCGACCTCGTCGGAGTCGTCGGGTCGGGAAGCAGCTGGGATGCCTTGTGCTTGTAGGGAACAATGCGGCACGACTGGGCCTCGCCGCGCTTGCAGCATTGGTCGCAGGGGTGCGGCGCGAGCATTTGATCTTGCGCTCGCTGGGGGAGGGTAGTCAGTATCTTGGCCATCCAGTCTCCAGTCTCCAGTCTCCAATGTCCAAACTCCAGTCTCCAGGCCGCGCAGATGCGCAGGGCGCAGCGCACCGCCTACTGACTATGCGCGCAGCGGGACAAGCGAGGGGCAGGAAACGGACAACGTACCGGCAGTGGGTGCAGCTCAAGGTCAAGCGGTTGCGTTTGCGCCGCTCGGGCGGGGCGCCGGCGGCGGTGGCGGTGGCGGTGGCGGCGGCGGTGGTGCCCGGGGCGAGACGCGGGTGGGCGGAGCGGCGGGCGGGCTGGGCGGCAGCTGGCCGTCATAGCCGGCTGCCTCGGGCGACCAGCGGGGCGGATGGTGGCGGTCAGCAGCCCACAGCGCCGGCGGCTCGGCGGCGTACATGGTGCGCACGCAGACGGAGGTGGCGGGACGCAGATGGAGGTGGAGGTGGCGAACCCAGCTGCGTCCCGCGCCTGCGCCGCCGCCGCCGCCACCGCCACCGCCACGCCCATCGCCACCGCGACGGATGAGCGCACGGCCGGGGGGGTGATGCATGATGCGCACGATGCATGATCCCACGCGGATTCCATCTTCAATGAGGTAAGATCAGCGATCGGCGACCACGGGTCGGTGATGCGATCAAGGGGGGGCCTGGGGGGGCGCAGCCGCGCAGCACAGCGCAGCACAGCACAGCACAGCACAGCACCCTTGGAGTTACCCACACGCCTCCGTCGTCGCATGTCCGCCGCATCCTTCCCTCTGTCCATCCATCCCTCATCCACACCATCCGCAGCCATCGCACGCAGGATGCGCACTCCTGTGAAGCGTGAAACGGTGTGATGTAGGTCCCACCCTCTCGCCCTCCTGCCCAGCACACGCAGGCACACTGCTACCTGTTGCCTGGTACCTGCTACCTGTTGCCTGGTACCTGCTACCTGTTGCCTGGTACCTGCTACCTGTTGCCATGTTACCGGTTACCCCCCGTCCCACCTCGGCCCCATCCGCTCTCTCTCTGACTGGGACCACGCTACCCTGGGAAGCGTGCGCGTGCGCTTGCCGGCCATGATCCAGCCATCCACCCAGTCCATGAATTGAATCATCGATTGCGCGACATGGACATGCTCGGCCTGGGCGCGCTGAGCGCTTCACGCGCCCTGCGCAGCTTGGCGTTGGCCGCCTCTCCCATTTCAACTTTCACCTTGCAACTTGCAACTTGCACCGCTGGACCACGTCACGTGCCTTTGCAGCTGGCATCCAACCCCAACTCCCGTCCGGGCCGCCTGCCGCGTCCCACGCTTGGGGCCGACCATCCCATCGTGCCTTCTTCCCGTGCCGTGGGCCACCATTGCAGATTGCCACGCGCCACAACAACATAACACCTGCCTACGCACCCACGCCCTTGTCAAGTGGCCCACCCCCCAGCCGCACACTGGCCGCGCGATCCGACCCAACACAGACAAGGGAGAAAGGGGTGGACGGAACCGGCGCCCATGCACCCTGAAACGGGATAGTAATACAGCCAATGCTATTCGAGGGTGGAGGGAGGAGGGAAGGATAGGATAGGAAAGGTAAGGGGTAAAGGGAGGTATCAAAAAAGGAAAGTAGAGAGGGAAACGGGACCCGCTCACTTCTAGCTCACCGACGAGGATGGCGGTGGGACCGACGGGCTTGTTGCGACCCACTCTCTTCCCGTGGTGAGCTGGACGGGGTAGGCATATCCTTCGTATCCACTCCCATGCCCAATCCCAATCCGGTCGAGCGGGCACGCAGGACCGCCGACGCGGTTCCAGCGCGGGAGAGGATACGTGCCGAAGCGGAGCGCGGGCGGACCTGGACCTGCTCGATCCCACCGAGCTGACCGAGCGAGTGGACCCAACCGACCCGAGCGACCCGAGCGACTCGGACCCCAGCCGCACGGGGCTCGACGGAGCAAACAGGATCTCAGCCAACGCCTCCAGTGGCGGAGCAGCAGCCGGCGGGTTCTTCCGAAAGTCCCATTGCTTGCTCGCGGCCGTACCGGGTAAAGCGTTTCAAAGTACAGCGACGTATCTCGTCTTGCTCTGGTTCTTGTTCTTGTGGTTGTGGTTGTGATTGCGCTTGCGCTTGCGCTTGCTCGTCCGTCGGGGTCAAGGAGGAGGTGGCCGTAGAGACGGAGGCTGTGCCCAGCGAGCCAGCCGAAGCAATGGACGAGGGGCGAATACGTATGCGTGGGCAGGTGGGGGTAGGTGTGACGTCGTGCGGCGCGGCGTCCGCACCAGCGTCAACGGGACGGGTCAACGTCTTGTCCGACGCGACTGATGCGCGGTCACGACATCCGTGAGCACAGAGGCTTGGGTGTGAGAGCGCGCGTGGCGCGAGGCATGCTGGGAGGTATGTGCCGCATGGGCCGAGAGGGCGGTGAGGTGCAAGTCGGATCGGATCGTGTGTGGTGTGTGGTTCCTCCGCTCCGCACGCGCCTCTTCGAGTAACGTGCTGAGCTGCACATGCGCACGAGCTCGCACGTGCGACTCGACGTACGGCGCCCAGTTGGGCTCGACCACTGCACCTTCCGTCCCGGCCGGTACTGCTCGAGCCGGGGTGCGAGTCGTGGCTGGTCATCGACCCGGCTTCAGAAGAAGGCACGCGATCGCTCCCGTCGAGCCCGGGGCTGCTGCCACAGCGTGAACTGCCCCGCGAGCGCTGCAAATCGAAGTCGAAGCAGCAGCTACGCCGGGCCGAGGCCGATCCCGTAGCGGTACGGACGAAGGCGCCAGGAATTCGTCGAGAGGAAGCGTGGATTGGGAAGTATTCGTTCTCATGGCGAGGCGGGGGAGGGGGATGCGCACGGGGACAGCCGCCCCACGCATGCGGACCGTCATTGGGGTGGTGGACAGTGCCGTGGTGGGGTCGGTGGAGGTGATGGCGACAAGGTCCGGGACTGGCGTGGCAGTCGCGTCGGCCGCGCCGCGCGACTCGTCGGACGAATCCAGGTCCAAGTCCGATCGGCTCAACGCGGTAAACGTGCCGTCGGCACTAATGTCGCCCTGGGCAGACGACGGTCGAGCTGCGCCTGTGCCTCGAGCGCCATGTGCGCCAGCTTGCGCGCCAACGTATCTTGCGGTTCGTCGTACTCGTCCTCGTACTCGTCGACCTCTGCGCGGGGGGGTCCTCGCTCCTGACGGGCGCGAGGCATCCTCCATCTCTTCCAGCCCTTGCTCGGGCCAAGTCTCGAACGAGAGACCCAGGCGCTCTCCGAGACGGCCATGCGCCGGCTGGTGGGTGCAAGGCCGTATCCGCGCGGGTTGGTGGAGATGGTGATGGACGTAGACGCCGTCGCGCGACCGGGCAGAACGAAGCAACTGGTGCAAGTTTGATTACTCGTCAACGAGCTGGCTGCACGAACCGTTGACGGCGGGTGGATTGGGAGTAGCGCACAGTCTCGGAGCTGGCAATGCGCGCCATCGCTGCTGGGCGGGCAAGGTGGTCCTGGCCAAAGCGACAGATCGGCATTGTCCAGCGTGGCCAAGGTTTGGTGGATGATGCGGAGCAATTGCGATAGAGAGAGGGCAGTAAGGCGGACGAGTAAATGGTGAGGAGGATACGATGCGGAGGAGTAACAAGAGAAAGGCACCAGGCATGGACCAAGGCGTGCAGACTGCCGAGCCCAGTGCACTCGGCAGCCGAGGGGGGGACTCATGCCATCGGATATCGACGGGGGGAACGCAGCGAGCGGGGCTTGGAGGGGTGCGAGGGCGGGGCGAGCGGACGACGTGCTCGTACGAAGGCAGCAGCGCGTCGTCGGGCGGCGGGGCGGCGAATGGGGTGGGCCAGGATGGAGGCCAGCGCGGACGGAAGGCTGTTGGAGCAACTGGGGGATACGGGGGGAGGGGGGGGGGAGGCAAGTGGCGGCTAAGGACAGGCGGGCATGCCAGGCGGTGGTGGTTGGGGCAGGCAAACGGAATGGCGAGCGGACAGGAACGGGCAGGAAGCAGGTTGCAGCAGGTGGTTGCTCACTGAAATAAAAATATACCCAGCGGTTGGGGGCGCGGCGGCGGAGGCGATTTGGTTTGGGGCAGCGCTTGGGCAGGCCGAGTGGTGTTGGGGTTGGATGGGACGGCGGATGGGTCGATGTGGCCCAATGTCAGCGCAAACGACGCACAGGCCGTCGGTGGTGGTGTGGCGGTGGTGGCGGTGGCGGTGGTGGCGGTGGCGGTGGAGGCCGAGACGATGGCCGGCGAGTGCAGACGAATGGGGCCGACCGAGGGAACGGACGGAGGCAAGGCGGGTATAAGCACTAAGCGCTAAACGCAACGCAGAACGTCCTATGCCTTAATCTCAAGCGCTAAGCAGTGTATCCGCCGCCGCAGCCACACTCGCCTACTGGCCCCTACGCACCTAAACCATCACATCCGCACAGCGCCAGTGTCGGATCAGCGTGCGTTGTTCCTGCCCCAACAAAACGACACCCAGCATGGGCACAGTGGCGCCGTGCTGCGCGGCCAGCACGCATCGGGCTGACACTGGCCCCATGCGATGCGTCCTGTCCCCGCAATCATGCATCATGCATCAGCGCTGAACGTACTGAACGTAACGTACAGCTTCAAGCTTCAAGCTTCAAGCTTCCATTGACAAGTGATTGCGTCGGCGCCGCCCTGTCAAGTACTTGGATCTTGGACCTTGGACGGCCAGCCACTCCCAACGACAAGCCCAGCGGCCTAGAACGGACAATAAGCGACACGCAATCTGCTCATCCTCGTCATCGCAAACAGGGAAACACCCCCTCGTGGGATTGGTATTTTGCAGTTATAGTAGCAAACGAGAGCGCATGCGTACTCTGCTCGCCGCGCCCGTATCAATCCTAAGATCTAAAACCTAAACCCGGCTTGCCAAAGTGGGTGAGCACCAGCTGTAAATGCCACAGGATCAAAAGGAGCGAGCCTGACGGCGGCCAAAGTGCCTCAGGTGTTGCCACGTGGCTGGCCAGATCTTCGTCAGTTAGCTTGCTATCTACTCACAGGATGTTTTCTTTTCCTCTTGTAGCGGCACCTGTATTTTTGCCTCCCCGTCACCTGTATCTCGCTCCCGCGTATACTCGATACTCCTTCTGGCCCCTCTCTCCGCTGTATCCGTTTCTGCATCGCAGAGACTGTTGCGGCTCGTTTGCGCTCTGACATACGTGCGTCGCTACACCCTTTTCACTGAAATCCCTGCCCAACAACTTGTGCCAATTCCTGAAGGGCCATGGTGTTGCCGTAATCGACACGTGTCGCAAGGGGATCTTCCCTCTCACAGCCACTAGATGGCCACTGGGCCAACGGACCACCTTTGGCGCTGCGGGGAAACCATCGATGATGCCCCACACCGTTCCACGGTCCACCGTTCCATCGTACCCTGTACTATGGTGGAGAGTAGGGAGAGTAGCTTGGGCAAGCACGCGCGGGCCACTCCTGTCACGCTACGGTAAGCGCATATTGCATTCGACCCACACCACGAAGACTTTATACCATGATTCCGGTACAAAGAGAGTCAAGAGTGGTATACATGAGGGAACCGCAACGCCGGAGAACGTCGGAAGAACACCGGCAAAAGGAGCTGCTTCTGGAACAAGTCCAATGTGGCAAGAACGCCAAGGACCAAGGACGTGCTCGAGAGTCATCGTTGTTCTCCCTTGTGCGTGTGAGGGCACGCCGACAATGTCACGAAACAGACGAGCAACAAACGGTGCCTGAGTGCTGGAAGGAATTGACTGTGAAGATCTCATTGGAGAGGCGGTTCATCGCTCCCACGCCTCTATCAGCACGCTCATTCTTATCCATCCACGCTGCACCCGGGTTGGAAGCGAACGGCAGGAGCTAGAAAATCCTGGCCGGCTGACGAGTCCACTATTAACCTCTTGATTGAGTTGGCACGAAATATAATAGCAGCACACCCCGGTCGTGCGAGCCTGGTATATAACGGGCGCAGCGACTCTTTGTCCCTGACTTGCCTTTTTGTCACAGATATGAATGCAATACCAGGAATAGTGGCCTGGGGAAGCAGTGTAATCGAGAGACTGAGATATAACATACCTTTTACAGAGTCAGTAGAACGCGTGGGTCGAGCACATGACCACTGGCCCATTGGAAGAGGCTCACCAAGAGCGGAGCACTCGTCCGAGCGGCAGGCCAGTCCAAAAGCCAGACAATTGATTGTCATCGCCATACGGACTCGTGCACGTCTTTCCCCCCCGGGGCTGGATCACCTGCAGTGTTGCTTGTTGGTCGTGTCGGGGAGATGCGAACTAGAGAGCCGGACGTGTATACTACTAGTATACACGACAAGTGATCCTGATGGGCATTATATGAGCAGAAGGGGCTATTATACGCATCCCCACGGTCCCTCGTTTGCACACTTTTTGGTTGAAAAAAGGGGTCGAACACGGCGATACGTGTGGACCGGTGACACGTTGAGGTACTAGGATTTGTGCATTTCACTGCGGATCCGTTGGTAACGCCCGGTACAGAGGACGTGTGTGGGTCTTGCTCGTGCGTGTGGGCGCCCCAGCGCGCCGAAGCGGGCCGTGCCGGATGGTCGCTTCCAGGAGCGGGTCGAAGGGGCGGGCGCGGAATTGGGGCGGCGGCCGGAAGAAGTTTTGACGGGGGCGATGACGTCAGGGCGGCGGGGGCGGGCGAGGCACACTGGCGCGGTGGCGGGGCGGGACGGACCATTTGAAACGGGCGCGGGCGAAACGTTCTATCGTTCCATGGCTTTCGCTGCCCAGCCGCCGCAGGAGATAAAACGCACCCTCCAGCGGCGTGCTTTTTTGGGGTGCCACCCCCCCCCCACCCCCACCATGCTTGCTCGGACTCTTCGCCAGGCCGCGCTCCCCTCCGCCCGCCTCCTTGCCGCCCGCTCCGTCGCGGCTGCGGCGCCGCTCAACGCCGCCCGCCTCGGCGCTGTCCGCTTCAACTCGACCGGCAGCAAGGTCAGCGGCCCTGTCATCGGCATCGACCTGGGCAGTGCGTATCTTCCTCTTCTTCCTTTCTGTTGCCTTGTGCGCGCTGCTCACCACGCCTCTTGTCGTCTCCAGCGACCAACTCGTGCGTCTCCATCATGGAGGGCCAGCAGGCCCGCGTGATTGAGAACGAGGAGGGTGGCCGCACCACCCCCTCGGTCGTCGCGTTCACCAAGAACAACGAGCGCCTGGTTGGTGTGCCTGCCAAGCGCCAGGCCGTCGTCAACCCCGAGGCGACTCTGTTTGCCACCAAGCGTTTGATTGGTCGCAAGTTCAAGGACGCCGAGGTGCAGAAGGACATTAAGAACGTCCCCTACAAGATTATCGCTCACTCCAATGGCGATGCCTGGCTCGAGGTGCGCGGGCAGAACTACTCGCCCCAGCAAATTGGTGCGTTTGTCGTCGGCAAGTTGCGGGAGACTGCGGCTGCCTACCTCGGCAAGCCCGTCAAGCACGCCGTCATTACTGTCCCTGCGTACTTTAACGACTCGCAGCGCCAGGCCACCAAGGACGCTGGTACCATTGCTGGTCTTGATGTGCTGCGTGTGATCAACGAGCCGACTGCTGCTGCGCTCGCGTACGGCCTGGACAAGAACGAGGCAGCGACGATTGCTGTGTTTGACTTGGGGGTGGTACGTTTGACGTGTCGATTCTCGAGATGCAGAACGGCGTGTTTGAGGTCAAGTCGACCAACGGTGACACCCACCTGGGTGGTGAGGACTTTGACATTGTGCTTGTTGAGCACCTTGTCCAGGAGTTCCAGAAGGAGTCTGGCATTGACCTCTCGGGCGACCGCATGGCCATCCAACGTATCCGTGAGGCTGCTGAGAAGGCCAAGATTGAGCTCTCGTCGGCCCCCTCGACCGAGATCTCGCTCCCCTACATTACTGCCGATGCCAGTGGGCCCAAGCACATTAACCAGCTCACTCGCACCCAACTCGAGGTGCTGGTGGGCAAGCTGGTCGAGCGCACGGTGGAGCCTTGCAAGAAGGCCTTGGCCGACGCTGGCGCTAAGCCTTCTGACATTGACGCTGTCATCATGGTGGGTGGTATGAGCCGTATGCCCAAGGTGCTCTCCACTGTCAAGGACATTTTCAAGCGTGACCCGAGCAAGGGCGTCAACCCCGACGAGGCTGTTGCCATTGGCGCTTCGATCCAGGGTGGTGTGCTTTCCGGCCAAGTGACCGACATTCTCCTCCTCGACGTGACCCCTCTGTCGCTTGGTATCAACACTCTTGGTGGCGTCTTTACCCGTCTGATCAACCGCAACACTACGATCCCGACCAAGAAGTCGCAGACGTTCTCGACTGCCGCCGATGGCCAGACGGCGGTGGAGATCCAGGTGTACCAGGGCGAGCGTGAGCTGGTCAAGGACAACAAGTTGCTCGGCAACTTCAACCTTGGTGGGCTCCCGCCCGCGCCCCGTGGCGTGCCTCAAATCGAGGTGACCTTTGACATTGACGCCGACGGCATTCTTTCCGTCAGCGCCAAGGACAAGGCTACCGGCAAGGACGCCAACATTACTGTGGCTGCCTCGTCGGGTCTGTCGGACTCGGAGATTGAGAACATGGTGCAAGACGCGGAGAAGCACGCTGAGGCTGACAAGGCGCGGAAGGAGTTGATCGAGGAGGCGAACCGTGCGCAAGGGGTGTGCGCCGAGACGTCCAAGGCCTTGGGCGAGTTTGCCGACCAACTTCCCCAGGAGGAGAAGGACAAGTTGAACGAGCTGATCAAGAAGACGGAGGAGCTGGCTGCCAAGGCACAAAATGGCGACTCGGACATCACCCCCGACCAAGTGCGGGAACAGATCAACGAGACCCAGCAGGCTTCGCTCGGCCTCTTCAAGCAGATCTACGAGAAGCGCAACGCCGAAAGCCAGCAGCAGGAGAGCGAGAGCGCCGAGAAGAAGGAGTAAATGTCCAGCTCGTTATGGCTTGATCTTCTCTTCATCTTTCTCCTTCTCCCCTCCCCCCCCCCCGTCGCCCCTGTCTGCTCATGGTGTCTCGACAGACATTCAATGGGTGTCTAATCTCTTTGGCGAACCCCACCTTGTACAACTAGCAAACATCCCCCTCCCCCACTCCTTGGTCGTCTGTTCGACAGGATGTGTCCATTCATTCAACCTATCCGACGCTCTACGAGCAAATGCATTCTACACCACTTTGCGATTGCACCTGTCTTGCGATAGTTGAACCATGCGCCATTCTCTATAGGGGAAGACGTTGGTGAAGGGAGGGGATATCCCAGAGTGAAATGATGAGAGGGGTCTGGCATGCGCGATGAGACCAAGGCAGCCCAGCAGTCAGGTGCATGCGTATGCATATGCGTATGCGGATTGGAAGGGCTCACGATTGGGTGTCAATCAAGGGTCCGCGCTTGACCATCACGCTGAGCACTTCGAACATCAAGTCGGCCGCGACAAACTGGGTGAGCATGGCCTGGTTATCGTAAGCCGGGGCGACCTCGACGATATCGGCGCCGACAATGTTGAGGCCTTCGAGGCCGCGCAGGATCCTGCGCATCTCGCGGCTGGTCCAGCCACCAGTTTCGGGGGTGCCCGTGGCCGGCGCAGCGGACGGGTCGAGGACATCAATGTCGATGGAGAGGTAGACTGGGTTCTGGCCTACTTGGGTACGAATGTTGTCAATGATGCCTTGGGTGCCAATGTCGTCAATCTCAAACGCATGGTCCAGGCGGAAGCCGCACTGGCGATCGTTCACATAATCGTCCAGTCCGCCCAGCCGGGTACGGATGCCTGCATGCGCCGAGCTCCCGTTCCGAATCAAGCCTTCCTGCGCCGCGTGCCAAAAGAAGGAACCGTGGTTGATCGTCGCGGCGGCCTTGCCGCCTTTGTTGGTGTACGAGTCGGGGCGCCAGGTATCGAGGTGCGAGTCAAAGTGGATGACCGAGACGGGGCCATAGGCCTTGTTGAGCGAACGGAGGATGGGCAAGACAATCGTATGGTCGCCGCCCAAGGTGAGCAGTTTGGGATGCACGCGGCCCGTCTTGCTGAACAGCGGGCGGGTGTGCACCGTGCCATCGGGCGTGGTCAGACTGGTAGTGGTGGCCGAGGAAAAGAGAAGCTTGTCGTACCCGCGCTCCATTTGCTCCAGCGCGACCGAATTGTCCAGCTGGCTGACGGGAATGTCGCCACAATCGAGGATTTTGAGCCCTTGGGTGAACGGGTTCAAGCCCATGGGCACATTGTAGCTTTTGAGCTTGGTCATGCGCTTGCTGCCTTCGCGAATGCCGTTGGGGCCAAAGCGGGCGCCAGGGCGGAAACTGGGCAAGACAGCCGGACCGTGTCAGTCAGCCACCACGCACACACGACGGAAAAGGCGAGAGGAGAGGAGAGGATACGCACGAGGTGGCCGTGTCGAAGGGCATGCCGACAAACGCCACATCAAAGTTGCTGCCCGACTGCACTTCGTAGATCAGCTCTTCGTTGTCGGGCAGGATGTGGGTCCAGGGGGAAAAGCAGGCGCCGTAGGGGAGATGGGCAAAGGTGGCCAGGCCGGCCATCAGACTGTCGCCGGCCGGCGTGGTGAGCGGGACCTCGTCGTGGGCGTACTGGGCGGGGTAGGGCGCAGGTTCGCGTGGGCCATGGGTGTGGGCAGAGGTGTAGGCAGCAATCTTGTCCTGCAGCAGCTCGGCCGGGACGAGAGGCATGGGGTTGAGGCCGCCGGGCCAGAGGTCGCGGTACACGCCGTGGACTTGCTCCATGTGCGCGGCATCGGCGTGGTCGTGGTGGAGGGGGTGTTGGTGGGCCTGGGCCTGGACGGTGGCCTGGAGGCCGACGGCGACGGCCACGATGGCCGCGAGGACGGACGAGCGGATGCCCGGCATGGAGGAAGAGGTGGTGGTGGGGGTATATTGTGGTGCGTACATGTTACACACTTATCGATGCGATATCAGTACCAAGAGCCTAGCACGGCGCCGTCGGGTGTCGCAGCGTAGCCGCGCCACGCGACATGCATTTCAAATGGCAGTGTGATCACATGTCACACCCGCCATCTCCGAGCATCCTCGCCTCCGCTCCTCAGCGCCCCCACGCCCATCGCTTCTGGCGAGAAGGAAGCCATGGGCGCCGTCTTCCCGTGTGTAACCCGCCCCAGCAAGTAGTAGTCACTTCCCCTCCGTCCCCCCCCGACCGGCACATGGCCTGTGCAAAAAACCCCGCCCACGCTGCCCCCGCCGCCGAGACATTCCAGCCGCGGCCCCAGAGCAGTTGCACATCCGTGCCTGGCCCCGCGCCTCTCGGCCGGCCCTCTCTCAACTCTCACCCGGCAGCCCCTTTTAACTCGCCCCCTTCCATCGCGCTCTCCAGGGACCGTGTCCGCTCCAGCCCAAGCCGCTCTCTCCAAATCGCGCCATGCCACTCCAGCTCCCCGTCGTGCACTTGGACGCGCCGCCGGCCCAGCTGGCCGAGCAGATCAAGCGGGCGTGCGAAAACGAAGGCTTCTTTTACCTCGCCTCCAACCCCTACATCCAGCAGCAGGACATTGACCGCGCGTTTGAGCTCTCCTTGGCCCTGTTTAGCGACCCGTCGCTCGACGCGGTGGCCGATCGCGAAGCGACGGCCAACCGGGCGGACAATGCAGGCTTTGTCCGCCTCGGCGGCGAAGCGCTCGAGCCGGGCAAGAACGACATCAAAGAGTGCTTTATGCTGAAACGCTTTGCCTCCCGCGCCGATCTGCAGCCTGCCCAACCTCTGCCTCGCGTCTGGAGCGCCCACGACGCACGCGCCGAGCTCAACAAGTTTTACGAGGCGTGCTATGCCACCTCGCTCCTCGTCCTTCGGGGGTTTGCCCAGGCGCTGGGGTTGAAGCCGGAATTTTTCACCCAGTGGCACCAGGGGCAACTGGACCGGCTCCGCTTCCTCCATTACCCGCCTACCCAAGTCAGTGCCACGCCCGAGAGCGGCAACTTGATTCGTGCGGGGGCGCACACGGACTATGGGTCGGTGACACTGCTGTTCCAAAAAGACGTGGGCGGGCTTCAGGTGGATTTGGAGCACCAGACTGATACCGACCCCGATCGGGCCAGCCAGGCGGACCGGGATGTGTGGACCGACATCCCGCCGCAACCAGGCATGATTGTGTGCAATGTTGGGGACGCGATCCAGTTCTGGAGTGCTGGGGTGTACCAGAGCACGGTGCACCGCGTCGCGTTGCCCGTCACGCAGCAGCAGGCGCAGTCCAGGTACTCGATTGCCTACTTTTCCCAGCCGGACCAGGACGCTCCGCTGCAGCCGCTGTCGCAGCTGGTCGACGGCGCGCCGGCGTCGGCGGCAGCGCGCGCTTGGCAGAGCGATTCGCCCGCGTTCAATGCCAAGTTTGCCAGCTTGCCCAAGGACCGGGTCGTGACCGGCGGCGAGTACTTGAGTGCACGCCTGGCGGCCACGTACTGAATGCAGGCAGGACTTGTTGCGTTGCTCCTAGCAGCATCTTTGGTTCACAGATCTTGCCTGTTAGAAAAAGTAGCGGCCAGGACGCGCGGATGGTAGGACAGAGACATGGCTCAGAGTAGTTAGGTTGCTATGCCAGGCGGGGTTATAAATTAAGGCCAATAGAAGGGCCTGAAATCAATTTGTATCGGCAGCGGGCCAGGAACTAGCCGGTGGCGGCGCGGGGTGCGTTAACGTGGTGAACAGCCACCACCACCACCATCAGCCTGCATTCCGCCGCAGCTTCCTCCTCTCCTCGGCCGCATCCTCTGCCCACCTCGCTCCCCACACACTATGGCTGTGCCTGCCAAACGGCTGCTCAAGGAATGGAAGCAGCTCCAACGGGGCGCAGATGGCTCTGCGAGTGCCGGGTCGGACGGCACGATGGCGGACGTGGTGGACCTGCGTCCGTCGGATGGCGCGGGGCAGAACCTGCTCGAGTGGAGTGCGCTTCTGCGAGGCCCGGCGTCGGGCAACTACGCCGGCGGGCTGTTCGAGGTGGCGATCTCGGTGCCTAGCACGTACCCGCAAAAGCCGCCCAAGATGCGGTTCGTGACGCGGATCTGGCACCCGAATGTGTCGTGGAAGGTATGTGGACGGAGGGAGGGTGTGCTGTGTGCTGGCGTGCTGGCGTGCTGACCGCGGCTGACGGCGTCCAGACGGGCGAGATCTGCCTGGACGTGCTGCAGAGCCAGTGGACGCCGGCGTGGACGCTGCAGTCGCTGTGCCTGGCGGTGCTGGTGCTGCTGGATGCGCCCGAGCCAGACTCGCCGCTGAATGTGGATGCGGCCAACGTGTTCCGTGCGCAGGATCCGGTGGCGTACCGCTCGGCGTGCCAGATGTACATGCTGCTCTACGCGGCCGAGCCCCAGTAAGCATGGCGTACACCCCCGTGTGATAGCGCGGTGATGTGTCAGGTGATATGCACAGGTGATATCCACAGGTGATAGGCACGCCGCAGCGCGGAATCCCGAACGCACCCCCGCGGCGGAATTAGCCAAGTAGGCCTGAGTCACACGCCGACGTTCGTCTTCTTGCGGCCGTCTGAAGACGCTGCCTCTCCCACCACCACCACCACCACGATGACCACGGCGCCCTCGCAGGTCAAGAAGGATGCCCACCCCTGGGACCGCGCTCTGCTCGAAGGCCTGATCACCAAGCGCTTCTTCTACAACCCCTCCTTTGAGATCTACGGCGGTGCGTCTCTTCTCTTCCTCCCCTTCCTTCTTGCTCTGTTTCCCCCCGCCGCTGACCGCCCGCGTCTGCTCCAACAGGTGTTGCCGGTCTGTACGACTATGGCCCCACGGGCGCTGCGCTGCAGGCCAACATCATCTCCGAGTGGCGCAAGCACTTTATCCTCGAGGAGGACATGCTCGAGGTCGACCCCACCATCATGACCCTCGACGAGGTGCTCAAGACTTCGGGCCACGTTGAGAAGTTCTCCGACTACATGTGCCGCGACGTTAAGACGGGCGACATTTTCCGTGCGGACCACCTGATTGAGGGTGTGCTGGAGGCGCGCTTGAAGGGCGATGCCGAAGCGCGTGCGCTGGAGCAGGGTAAGACGATCGACAAGTCGGCCGACGCGCCGGACGCCAAGGACGACAAGAAGACGGCCAAGAAAAAGAAGATCAAGTCGACGGCGGTCAAGTTGTCGGACGAGGCCAAGGCGGAGATCGAGTACGTGCTGGCGCAGATCGATAACTACACGGGCCCCCAGCTGGGTGAGCTGATCACCAAGTTTGCCATCCGCGCCCCGGAGACGGGCAACGAGGTGACCGAGCCCGTCGAGTTCAACCTCATGTTCTCCACCGAGATTGGTCCCACGGGGACCCAAAAGGGCTACCTCCGCCCCGAGACGGCCCAGGGCCACTTTGTCAACTTTGCTCGCCTCCTCGAGTTCAACAATGGCCGGATCCCCTTTGCGTCGGCGCACGTTGGCAAGTCGTTCCGGAATGAGATTAGCCCCGTGCCGGGCTGCTGCGTGCGCGAGTTTGTCATGGGCGAAATTGAGCACTTTGTCGATCCCGAAGACAAGAGCCACCCTCGCTTTGCCGAGGTGGCGCATTTGACGCTGCCGTGGCTGCCCAAGGGCACCCAAGAGGCCGGTAAGACGGAGATTACCTACGCTACCGTGGGCGATGCGGTGGCCAAGGGCATGTGCGACAATGAGACGTTGGGCTACTTTGTTGCGCGCATCTGGCTGTTCCTGGAAAAGATTGGTATGGACACGAACCGCATCCGCTTCCGCCAGCACATGCACAACGAAATGGCCCATTATGCGTCCGACTGCTGGGACGCCGAGATCAAGACGTCGTACGGGTGGATCGAGTGCGTGGGCTGTGCAGACCGGAGCGCGTACGACCTTACGGTCCACGCGCGTCGGACCAAGAAGGACTTGTCGGTGCACCAGCTCTTGACCGAGCCCAAGGTGTACGAAAAGTACATTCCGACCCTCAACAAGAAACTGCTCGGCCCCAAGTTCAAAAAGGACGCCAAGGCAGTGGAGGAGCAGATTCTTGAGATGGACCAAGCCCAGCTCGAACGTTTGGCCCAAGCCCTCCAGGCGGGTCAGGCCACGATCACCGTCGGTGGCCAAGAGCGGGAGTTGAGCTCGGACTTGGTCACTGTCGAGCACAAGACGGTCAAGGAGCACACGCGTACCTATGTGCCGAATGTGATTGAACCGTCGTTTGGCATGGGCCGGATTTTCTACGCGTTGCTCGAGCATGCGTTTTGGTCGCGCGAGGAGGATGCTCAGCGTGGGGTGCTGAGTCTGCCCCCGCTCGTGGCGCCGTTCAAGGCGCTGATCGTGCCCATTTCGTCCAACAAGGAGTTCCAGCCGTTGGTGCGCGAAGTGACGCGCAAGTTGCGTGCGGCGGGCGTGGCGAGCCGGGTGGACGATAGCAATGCAACCATTGGCCGGCGCTACTCGCGCAACGATGAGCTCGGCACGCCGTTTGCTTGCACCCTCGACTTTGCGTCGTTGGAGAAGGGTACGATGACCCTCCGCGAGCGCGACACCCACTTCCCAGCTCATTGGCCCCATCGACGAGGTGATTGCGGTGATCAAGGGCTTGTCGGATGCCACGCTGACCTGGCAGGAGGCCCAGAAGAAATTGCCCAGCTACAGTGGCGAGCAGGATGTGCAGCAGTAAGCCATACATGGCCGCCACCCCTTGGCTTCTGCTCCCTTTTGTCATTCATTGTCTACCTTTCCCATACGTGTCGTCGAGATGCAAAGTAGAGGTCGGTCGATAGTTGCCTGTGTTATATTATGAGAGGCGCCCAACGCCTATTATATCCGAACAAGAGAACATGAACAGGATAGACAGTTGACCCAAGTGATGGATGAATCCTAAACCGGGGGCAGAGAGGCAGTGCGACGGAGGGGGCGCATAAGTACACTTGAACTCACGCAATGGACAAAAAAGCGAGAAAAATGGGCAGGAAGAGGGAGAAAACGTAACCAACTACTACAGTATAGTCCTACACTCAGCGCTTCGCTGAACCTCAGCGCTGGAGACACAGGAGAGGGAGTAGCACAGCGGCTACATCCAGATGGGATCCTAGATTTTAGGCCCTTTGCCAACCGAGTGAACAGCCCAGCCAAGCTTGCGCAACGCCAGGGGAGACTGACAATGCTGCGACCATCAAAAAGGAATAACGCGGGGTTTCTTGGCACTCTAGTAAATCTTGGCCCAATCCAGGCAACGAACGAAACTCGTCCCGTTCACTACAGATAACTCCCGCCTCCGCGTGCTAGCACGCCTCTTCGACCGAGGATGCAATGTGGACCTGTTTTTCGGACAGCTCCGCATCGGACTCCGCCCCGCCGAGCTCGATGAGGTCGAGTAAGATAATGTGGGGCCGGGTGAGCCTAGGGTCGTAGATCTAAACGTGTTTGGCGGTAACGGACGCGTTGGTATTATCATGCTCGGAATGGGCCGGGGGATCAGCAACTCTGTATCCGAATACCGCGATCGCGATGCAGGCCGGGGGGGCCCCATTGAGAAGGCAGGCCCAGGCGGAAGGCTGTGCGGCCGATCAGATGATCTCGATGATCCATGGGAATGACAGTGGTGCTCTCCGCAGCTGAATTGCTGCCAGGTTGATAGTAGTTTTGATCGTTCCATGCTCTTTGTGAGCGTTCAATTGCATGAAGGCGCTTTCGCCGCCCAAATGAAAATCAGAACAACCCGAAAGTGGCGGTGCGGTATAGTCATCGAGGTCATCAGTCAGTCGGGTGTTCTTATCCCCATCTGTCTCTCGCCGGCCCCCTCCCCTCCCCCTTTTTTGCCCACTGCAACCACCATCCATTTTCTACTGTGGGAGAGCCCTGGTTGAGATTCTCTGGCTGCGGGTGGCTGGGAACGCGGCACGGGGCAGCTGATGTAAAAAGTGCACAGGCGTTTCCCAGCGCAATATATTCGGCTGCTTGAACAAGCAGAATGCGACAAGAACGCCAAGTACCAGGGACGCACTCAAGAACCGTTTTTCCCCCTGGTTTTGACGACGCGAGGATACTATGGCACCAAGACGGCGGGCAAGTTGTTTGCGCATTGGAAGGAGTTGGCTACTAAGTCTCAGTGGAAATAGTTCCTCGCTCGTATGTCAACCACGTTCCTCCGTGTCCACACGCGCTTCCTAGGGTACGGGACCGGATGGCGAGAGCCGGAAGGTCCTGATATCCTGGCAATCCCCCTGGTTCCTTGACCTTAGTGGCGCTTCCAAACACCCCCGCAAGATGAACGGTTCGGTTTAGACGTAGCGTTCCCCCTGTCCCAGCCTTAAGCTCTGTCAATGGAATGCACACAACATTGAGATTGAGATTAAGCAGGGAATCAGAGTTTGGATGCAGCACCCTCAACGTACTCAATCGAGTCTTCCGTCGGGCTCTAATTCAGGAATCCATATCCAACAAGTGCATGTTTGGTTTAGGAGATTCATCAACTCTGGCAGCAGCCCTGTGCGCAGGGGCTGATCTGGGTCGTCGTTGTTGTCCTCCAACTCTCTCTGCCAGGTGTTGTCGTTGGTGTAGACTTCCAAAAAGGCCCATCCCTCCGTCAGACCCATGCGTTGCTGAGCCTCGGCTTGGAGAAGGCCAATTCTTTCTTGGTCTGGTACTTGGGAAGAAATGGGATGGACCATCGGATGCCCGTATTTGTCGATCGCAAACTCCCACTGCTTTTCCGCCGCGGGGCCGAGGCCATTGAGAACGTGGACCAGTATGTTTCGGTTTGGAACGGGAAAGTCGGCGGCCAGGTCCTGCACGCTGTACCCTTCGCAAGGCAGCTTCAACTCCATCTTGAGCGGTGTAGTAGACATAGGGGGTGGCAGGAGGGGGATATACGTGGGAGTAACGAGGCTGGTTGGACGGAGATTCTCGAGAGAATGCATAGGTGGGTGAGCTATTTTTGATGTCGCCGATATTTATACGCGGGCACACTTATATGGACACTGATGCACTGTTGCGCTGATGCATGAGCCGCAAATCACACAGGTCTGACTCGATCGACTCCGACTTGTAAAAAAAAGTTGAAGTTGATGATCGCGAAATGAGAAGATGACTAGCTCATGCCCAACCCCTAACGTATAGGCATGATCGTCGAGCGATCGTGTACCATGTCCGATAGTCGAGAGAGGTGGCCACCGACCCTACGTAGCCTTGACGAGATGTTTGCCCCTAACACACTTCCCTTTTCCTTCACATATCGCGCTGCGCTCCCATCATGTTGGGTCAGCTCATCTCGTTCCCATGGAGGTCATCAGTCGGGTGGTGCTCTACCCCATCTGTCTCTCGCCGGCCCACTCCCCTCCCTTTTTTGCCCACTGCATGAACCACCATCCATTTTGTACTGTGGGAGAGCCCTCGTTGGATTTGGACGTTGCCACCCGCCTTTCCCTCTCTACTACCCCGCTGAGATGAACCCCCTCTCCCGCCCCCCTCTGTCCCCGCCATTCCGGCACCCCATTACAATGCGGGGGGAAAACACCGCGTAACTGGATATTGTTCACATGCCTCAGTCCTCATGAGTTAGAGTCCGCCCGTGGTATATGCATGTTGAGCTAGGTGGCTCGTGCTTTGGCCAATGCCCTTCTCAGTTCCTCCTCAGGCCTAGGAGTTCCGCTGTTTTCCCTCTCCTGTTTTTCTCCTTGTCCCGCATCTTAGTCCCTGAGGGCGACTCGCTGTCTGATGGTCCTCTGTAGGCATTGCTAGTTGCCACACCACCAATAGTGCGATTGCCTCACCCTCGAGGACCATCAGGACTCCAGGTCCCATCAATGCTTGATGCTTGAATGGTAAATGGAATCGGCCAATCTTCTTCCTCGGAAGACTCACTGCACAGGGGAGGTTAAAAGATTATTAGTATTGAAGTATTAAGCAGGGAATCAGAGTTTGGATGCAGCACCCTCAACTTACTCGATCGAGCCTTCGGGCTCTAATTCAGGAATCCATATCCAACAAGTGCATGTTTCGTTTAGGAGATTCATCAACTCTGGTAGCAGCCCGGTGCGCAGGGGCTGATCTGGGTCGTCGTTGTTGTCCTCCAACTCTCTCTGCCAGGTGTTGTCGTCGGTGTAGACTTCCAAAAAGGCCCATCCCTCCGTCAGACCCATGCGTTGCTGAGCCTCGGCTTGGAGAAGGCCAATTCTTTCTTGGTCTGGTACTTGGGAAGAAATGGGATGGACCATCGGATGCCCGTATTTGTCGATCGCAAACTCCCACTGCTTTTCCGCCGCGGGGCCGAGGCCGTTGAGAACGTGGACCAGTATGTTTCGGTTTGGAACGGGAAAGTCGGCGGCCAGGTCCTGCACACTGTACCATTCAGAAGGCAGCTTCATCTCCATCTCGAGCGGTGTAGAGATAGGGGACGGCAGGAGGGGACATTGGTGGGAGTGACAACGGTGGTGGTTGGACGGAGAATGTCGAGAGAACTCATACTAGGGGATGATTAATCGGTGCACCATGATGCCGCAGCCGCTGTTTATATGCGGGCACACTTCTACCACGACGCTGATGGCGCTGATGCGCCGATGCATGAGTTACACGCATCCCACAGATCTGTCTTCTGACTCGATCGACTCGCAAAAACATTTGAAGTTGAAGTTGAGGCTTCCTGAGGCGCCTGAGGAGTGTTGCACCGTGGCCGTTGGGAGTAGGTTCTGTTGCCACATGGTTGGCTTCACCGATCGCGGTGCACTTCCCGCCTCATATAGGAGGGCCGGCTGGACTGGCACCCTCCCCCTCCAGTGCTTGAGGAGAAGTAGGTAATCATTGTTTGATTTGCACCCTGAGAAGCTCTCAGATGATCTCACTAGTCACTACTGTCACTAGTCACTAGTCACTTCTCATATTTCACTCCCACTGAACCCGTAACGTATTGTTACGATCGTCGAGAGAGAGCGTGTATTACTAGTTACTACTACAGGTGGCCACCAACTCTATACGTATCCTTGGCGAGAAGTTTTCGCTCCCAACGCATCCGCCTTTTCCTTTCCACTGACAGCGCCGTGCTCCTATAGTATGTTGGGTCAGATCTCAGAGCGCTCATCTCGTTCGTTTGTTCCCTTGGTCAACGCGGACGCAGTATCCTCTCTTGTGCACAGCACGTTTTGGGCCTACATCTGGTCACGGCACATCCTTGGTATCTACACAAAGTGAGGGGTGTGCCTTCCTCCACGATGGCTCCAGACGGTCCAACTGCTGGGAAGTTCAAACTGGCTACGCATCGGACGGGGCGAACACAGTTGTTCTACAGGGGCAAGAGCCCTCTTGAAAAGGCTGGTAGTATCAATGAGCGGGACCGAGGTCAGGAACAGAGCAAAAAGCGTTGCGGTGGTAAGGAGACTAAGTAAGAGGGGAAGAGGGGGGTGCGCTCGGGCTGAGCGGAGCGGGCGCTGAGTGGCCCCGTGAGGGTGTGGATACGGAGCCAGCTGAGCAAGCTATCATCCGTATACCGTCCCTTGCACGTACCAACAAAACTTGTCTACCAACCCAAGCGCCCAACGGTTGGTTTACCTCCGGTATATAGAGTGTCCGGTCTCATATATATCATGGAGGAGGGCCGGCTGGAATGATACCCTTCCCCTCCACAACGTGGGGCTGATGATCTCGATGAGCCATGGGAATGACAGTGGTGCTCTCAGCTGAATTGTTTGTTGATTAGGTATGATCGTTCCATGTCCTCTGTGAGCGTTTGCATGAAGGCGCTTGCGCCACCCAATGAAAATCAGAGCAAAACCGCAAGTGGCGGTGCGATGATC
This sequence comes from Moniliella sp. 'wahieum', assembly GCA_003971905.1. Lineage (NCBI taxonomy): Eukaryota > Fungi > Basidiomycota > Moniliellomycetes > Moniliellales > Moniliellaceae > Moniliella > Moniliella sp. 'wahieum'. The sequence goes on along the minus strand of RSEE01000121.1, from coordinate 82,004 downwards.
ATCGAGGTCATTGGCCAGTCGGGTGTTGCTCCACCTGATCTGTCTCTCAGGCCCCCTCCCGTCCCTCTTTTTGCCCAAAATCACCATCCCTTTTATGCTGCAGGAAAACCCTCGTTGGACTTGGAGATTGCCATCACTATTCATATACTCTTCGCCTCCCCCTCTCTACTACTCGCTGCCATGAACCCCTCCCCTGCCCCTCTGCCCCCCGCGTTCCGGGCACCCCAACGGTACAATATGGGAAAGCACCCTTTAACTATATATGGTTCACAGGCCCCAGTATAACGTCCGCCCATGGTATATCCATGATGCTTCAAGGGTAAATGGAATCGCAAATGGCAACTTGGTCCGGAAGAACCACTGCACTGTCTGGCAGGGGAGAATAAAAGACGAAGATGAGAATCAAGGAATCAGAGTTTGGAAGATGTAACACCCTCATCTTCTGATTTGATCGAGTCGGGCTCTGAGTCCGGAAGGGAGATCCAACAATCGCATGTTTGGTCCAGGAGATTCATCAACTCTGGCAGCAGCCCTGTGCGCAGGGGCTGATCTGGGTCGTCGTTGTTGTCCTCCAACTCTCTCTGCCAGGTGTTGTCGTCGGTGTAGACTTCCAAAAAGGCCCATCCCTCCGTCAGACCCATGCGTTGCTGAGCCTCGGCTTGGAGAAGGCCAATTCTTTCTTGGTCTGGTACTTGGGAAGAAATGGGATGGACCATCGGATGCCCGTATTTGTCGATCGCAAACTCCCACTGCTTTTCCGCCGCGGGGCCGAGGCCATTGAGAACGTGGACCAGTATGTTTCGGTTTGGAACGGGAAAGTCGGCGGCCAGGTCCTGCACGCTGTACCCTTCGCAAGGCAGCTTCATCTCCATCTTGAGCGGTGTGTAGACATAGGGGGTGGCAGGAGGGGGATATACGTGGGAGTAACGAGGCTGGTTGGACGGAGATTCTCGAGAGAATGCATAGGTGGGTGAGCTATTTTTGATGTCGCCGATATTTATACGCGGGCACACTTATATGGACACTGATGCACTGTTGCGCTGATGCATGAGCCGCAAATCACACAGGTCTGACTCGATCGACTCCGACTTGTAAAAAAAGTTGAAGTTGATGATCGCGAAATGAGAAGATGACTAGCTCATGCCCAACCCCTAACGTATAGGCATGATCGTCGAGCGATCGTGTACCATGTCCGATAGTCGAGAGAGGTGGCCACCGACCCTACGTAGCCTTGACGAGATGTTTGCCCCTAACACACTTCCCTTTTCCTTCCCATGCGCGCTGCGCTCTCCCGATAATGATGTTGGGTCAGCTCATCTCGTTCGTTTTTTCGCTTTTGATGGCCACTGGCGCGGCGGGAGCAGCCTCCTCTCTTTTGGCACTGGCTCCCCCAATCCTTTTTGCTTTCCCCCATTATCCCTCTGCTGCATTGTTTCTCCTTCACTACCTACTACATCTTTGCAATAGTTCTTCGTGGGTTTCCCCCGGGCCACAATCCATTGGAATCTCCGCCTCCTTCGTCAACCATAGTACAGCCCACTGCATGCGTATCATGCCGAAGCAGTGTTGGCCGAGCAACACGCCACGCTGGCCTAGCCCTCCTGCCCCGCTCCAGCTCCAGCTCCAGCTCCTGCCCCGCTCCAGCTCCCGCACCCGGCTGGACCAATTGGGCTCCCCGAGCCGGCACTTGGACCTGAGCCCGGCCTCGCGCTCATCTACCGCCAGCGCTTCAACTGCCATCTCCCGCGCTAGTCGGTCGACCGTGACCACCGTATCGGCGTCCTCCGGTTCGGGATTAGGCGATGGGGATCGGGATCGGGATCGGGAGGGAGAACACGCTTGCCACGTCCCATCAGGCTGTGGCCCACTCCGTCGCCTCCACCATGGCACTGGGGACGCTGGGTGGCGGCGCACAACAAGGCCGTTCCATGTATGTCCTGCGGGCGCTTGCCGCCTTGGGCAGATATAGGGATCATGGTGGTTAGGGATGATAGATGATAGATGATACTAGAGATGGGGGGTCCCTGAGTTGCAAGCAAGGGGCAAGGGGCAAGGGGCGAGGGGCGAGGGGCGCAGATCCACGCTCCACCCGCAGTATGGGAAGCGAAAAATGCATGATATGATACGAAACCAGACGGTACAGGATAATAGATTAGCGTTCTTGACAATACGTTCAACGTTTAACCGTTGAGTTCAGTTGGGGGGGGCGATGTGCGGGGCGCGCGAAAAACAGGACACACGGCAGGAGGAAATAGGAAATACGCGAGGCGGGGGGATGGCAAAGCAGGACAGGTGCCAGGTACAGTGCAGGGAGCGAGGCAGAGGGGACGAGAGACAAACAAGAAACAAGAAACAAGAAACAAAACGTGCAGAACAGAGACTCTATCGGTTCTCAACGTTGCACACCAACGAACGAGCGAGCGAGCGAACGAATGCACAAGCGAACGAACGCACGAACGAACGAATGAGAAGATATCCGTGTTGTGGTACAGGGCAGAAAGCATGCGAAGCCCCCCCCCCCCCTTGCCCTCCCCCGGACCAGCACAGACGAGCTGAAGGGGTGTACCGAAACGGTTCAAGGTTCAACCCAGGGAAGAAGTGGAGGCGGGGGGACGCATGCAACTGGGAACCAGTCCTGCGCCTTGGGCCTCACCCTCACGCCCTTGCAAGAGCAGCCGCAAAGCAGGGCGCACAAGGCGGCGCACCGCGCAGACCTGAGGCTCAGGCTTAACGCCTACTAAGCAGCGGCCAACCATCCAAACCGTACCCACCACCACTCCCGGTCCACATGCGCCACTGAGTACCGAGTATTGAGTACCGAGTACTGAGTACCGAGTACAGAGGAGAGCAAGACGTAGCGGCGCGGACGACGACGGTCGGTCCCTGCCACGGGCGGTTGAAGGTTGCGGTACCAGTCTCCCCCCTTGGCTCAGGGGAGGTTCCAAGCGGGCCCAAGGCGGGGGGCACAACGGCCGCTCGTTCTTCCGTCGGCGTAAGGGCGGGATAGGCGGGATGGGATGGGCGTTGGACCAGACTCGGTCCTGGTCCAGGTCTTGGTTTTGGTCTTGGTCCAGACTTGGCTCGGCCGGGTACCGCGTCGCATGGTCCGGTAAGGCGAGGTGGGTGGTAAGTGGCGCCCGAGTGTCGGGGACCAAGGGACCGGTCCAATGAGGAGCGGTCGACTTGCCAGCCGGATCAGAGTGCGGGGAGCGAGGTGCGGTCACAGGTTCGTCTTGCTCTTCGTCCATTAGCGTCCCGGGAGGTGGGAGACCGTCTATGGGGATCGGAGGAGGACGGTGGTACGGTTGACCCAGTGTGCGGATCACCTGCTCCACGCCCTGGCGGCGTAACATGTTTTCATCCAAGATCCCAATTGCCGTTTTCCGATTAAGATGGAGGAACGCTTGGCGAAAGTCGTGGGTTGCCTGGCGCAACGCCGGGGCCAAGGCGAGGGACACGGTGCCGGTGCCATCGAGCGGGTCCCCATCGGCAGAGGAAGCTAAAGAGCCCGAGCGCGCACGCAGCGCAATCATCTCCTCCATTCGTTGTCGCGCTGCTTCGACGTGCTTTTCGCGGTAATGCGCCAAGGCATTGTCTTGTCTCGTGAACCGCGACCCACAGGGATGAAACAGACATCGAAACCGTCTTAAGGCCCCGTGCGTGGTGCGCCAGTGACGTCCAGCATGGCCCGTCGTGCTGAACGTCAAACTGCACCCGGGCCAGCCACACGGGTACCGTTTCGTTCCCTTGACCAACACAGGGGCCATCTTGGGCCGGTTCTGTGGAGGCGGCGGCGGAGGTGGATGCGCATGCGCATGCGATGCAGGCAAGGCAGAGTAACCGTTCGGACTGGGACCTGGGACGGAAGCTACGCCATGCAGAATTCCAATTCCCAAGCAAAAGAGGCAGAGAAGCAGGTCAGTATGGATCCGCACGAACATTGAAGGCAGGCTAGGTGGGCCTTGGGGAGCCCAACCAAGACTGCACACAAGAGGTTGGCGCCCAGTTAGCACGAGAGGAAGCTGCCTGCGTACCTGGGTGTGCAGGGGGGACTGCGTAGGTGGCGAACGGGGAGGCGAGCGTCGCTGGCGCAGGGGGGCGGTACGCGCGGGACTCCATGTACGCTTCGGAAGATGCAGGGTCAAGTTGCGTCGACTGAAGTGGACCGCTAGCCCAAGCGGGGGCGGGGGTAGGGGCGGGGGCATCCGCCGTGGTATCCGCCAGAGTGTACCCATTCCCATTCCCGTGCCCTCCATGGCCCCCATGGCCAGTGACCGACGCCACCGGCTGGGCCTGCCACGACGGAGAGGGCGGAAAAGAGTGGTGCGCTGGGGCCTCGGGCTCCCATCGCCAGGATTCGGCGGGGTAGAGCGGCGCGGGCGGATCGTGGGCCAGGGCGGCGGGGGGTCCGAGGGCGGGCGGAGGGACGAGGGAGGCACAGCAGACGTAGGGGGAACCGAGTGTGGGTGCTGGTGCGGGTGAGGGAGTGGGTGTGGGTGCGGGCGGGGATCCGACATGGGGCTCGGCTGGGTTGTCTGGGCGGGCGAGACGGCCGAGGGGGCGGAAGAAGCGTACCCGATGCAGCTCGGCTCGCCAACATGGTACGACGCTGCTGGCTTGCCCAGCGGGGCAGGGGGCAGTGGATCGGCATAGGGAGCAGGGGGCGGCGGATCGGCATAGGGGGCAGTGGTACTGCTGCCCCCAGCCACAGAGAACATGGCCGAGGTGCCCTGGGCGTCGTACAGCACCGAAGGGCGGTACTGCGCGGCGGCCTGGCTCGGCGCCGGGGGAGGCAAGGGCTCGCCCTGGCCCTGGCCTTGGCCTGAGGATGGGGGTACGGGGTGGGCAAAGGCGCGGGGCAAGGGGGTCGGGTGGGCGGGAAGGTGCGGGTCGGTGTGACTGCGTGGGTGGGGGGTAGGACGAGGAAAGGCGAGTCCGTTCGGCGCATCGGATGCAGCGTCGGAGTAGGTGGTGTGGACGGATGCAGGACTGGGGCTGGGGCCGGTGGGATGGACGGTGGGCGGCACCGCGGGCGCAGCGGGCGCCGAGGCGGGTCCGACGGGGGCGAGGAAGGCGGATGCGCCGGCGCCTCGGTGGGCCCACCGGGTTGGCTGGGTGCCGCCAGGAAAGCTAAAGTAATCCATCGGGGCGCTGGAGCTGGCGCTTGTATGATGGGTCGTCGGACCGGATGCCGGCCAGCCAGCAAGTCCCGGTGTGGGCGTGGAAAGCGGAGCTTCCTCTGCCCCACCAGCTGCCTCGGTCGTGGAGACATAGCTCGGCGGCAGCGGAGTCGTCGGCCCAGGACCAACGCCCATCACGGCGGCGGGGACGGGAGTGAGCGGGGGCTGCCCCGCAGAGGGAGTGAAGGCAGGGCCGGCGGGCGTGTAGCGGAGACGCTTGGTGGCGGGAGCGTTGGCCTCGGCTCGGCGGGCGGCGGTCTCGGCCTTGAGTTTGGTGAATGCCTGGGCAGGGGAGACGGGTGGGTGGAAGCGGGGCGTGAGCTGGCCGGGGTCGGTGCGGAGGGGCGGCGTGGCGATGGTGGAGACGGAAGAGGAGGAGGCGTGGAGGAGATGGGGGTTGGAGCTGGCGCTGGTGCTGTAGGAGGAGAGGGAGGAGGAGCTGGGCATGGCCCATGATGGCCGGGAGGAGGCGGAGGCGGAGGAGGAGGAGAAGGAGGAGGCAGAGGACGGGTGGGTGTGCTGGAGCGGACGGAGGTCGGGGCGACGGGGCGCCGGGGCGGGGCCGATGGGAGGGACGGTGCTGGCCATGGCCACGGCTGGGGACGGCGGGCGGGCGGCTTTGGCGTCGACGGTGGGGGCGGCGCCAGGGCTGGGCGCGGGGAGAGCAAAGAGGCTGCTGACGGATGGATGGCCGCGCATGGTGGTGTCGCCGGTGCGGGTGGGAGTGCGCGGCCCGCGTCGGTCTGGGCGGGAGTGGGGGCGGTGTTGCTTACGGCGGAGAAGAGAAGAGGCGCGGAGGGGCGGATGGTGGCGGGGCAGAGAGAGACAGAGAGAGACAGAGAGAGACAGAGGGAGACAGAGAGAGACAGAGAGAGACAGAGAGAGACAGAGAGCGCGAGGTGCTGTGGGCTGTGTGCGGGCCGTGTCGATCGGAGGGCGGCGAGGGGCGAGACACTCGGATGGGGGTTGCGGACGGTGGGTACGTCGTGGCTGAACTGAGTCCTGACCCGCATGACGCACCCCAGCCAGGGTGCTCGGTCCCCGGTAGTCGGTAACTGGTAACGACAGACGGCATTAGGCCACTCGTACCCAGTGCTTCTCTCTAGCTCAGCGCTCACCGCAGACCCTCGCAGCTGGGCAGTGCATGCGGCTATCCCTGGCTACTGTCGTACCCGGCGCGGTTCCGAGCGGGAGCAGAGGCGGAGTGCAACCGTGTCGCTCTGCGTCTGGGTGGGTGACGCAGCCATGGGATGGTTTGTAGACGGGCCGTGTGGCCGAGGCCGTGTCTGGAACAACTGGGAGATGTGGGATCTGGCTTCGCAGAGCAGTACGCAGCAGCGCTGAGGCGCAGACGCCCCACGGCTGGCAAGGAGCGGCGTGGGTGGCGTTGGGGTGTAGGATGTGTGGGATGTGTGCGATGGAGATGGCGGTGGCAAAAGGGCCTCGGTGTGACATGTGACAGGTGACAGCACCTGTGAGTGTGCCCAGCACAGCTAGTACCCAGCGGCCCAGTGGCTGGTTCGTCTGGCCGATGGAACATGGGACAGGGATCTGGGCCATGAGATCATGCATGAGTCAGAAGACAGCGTTTAACGTGTAACGTTCTGCGGCCTCAGCCTGAGGCACGTGCTGAGACGCATGCGACTGTGACATGCAAAGAACGCGCCCGGTGGCGTCCAGCACCCCTCGAACACCGCCACCCTCACACACCAAACCCATCTGTTGGATCTGACACTGTCACCCTTCCATCGAATACCACATCAAGCGCATTTGGATTTGCCATTATGCATTACCAAGGCTTCAAGCTTCATGCCTCCCTGGCTGGTTGGGAATGGATAGCACGCTTGACCACTGCTTGGGCCCCCCAGTTCCTTGCCTTTGTGCTCCTGGCGAACGAAGGCTTGCTCAATCCAACATCGATTCCAGCGACCATCAATGTCATGCATCATCCATCCATGTCATCGATCGCCCACTATCGATTCTCCATCCTGCCGTGGGTACCTGGGTGGTAGTTTCCGATCTCAGACTGAGATATTCCATCTCAGATCCCAGATCGGACAATCGGGACCGTCGGGATGCTGCATGGGCGCAGCCAGCATACTAGTGTCTGATGCACGAGGATGCAGCACTACTAAAACCTAGATCCTCCTAGATTCCCCCCACCCTTTCTCTCCGCCAGCCTCTGCGGCCGAGCCTCAGTCCTCAGTCTCAGTAATACTCCAACTCAGTACTCAGTCTGAGAAATAACAAACGGGAGCCGGTCGCAGACGGCAGCAAGCTACCCCTACTCTTAACTCGCGTCCTCGCGTCCTCCCTCATCGACCCAATTCTTTAGCACCGCGGTCGCTTCCTCTCTCGTGCACCGATCCTCGCTCCCCCCCAGACCCTCCTACTATGCGTCACGCGTTGCTAGAGTTACTCATGGTCGCTTGGTCACACAAGTCACATGTGATGTCAGGGTTAAGAGTTCCCAGTTCACATTTCCATGTCACCGGTCACCTGCCTGTGCCCACATCCATCCCATCCCAGCGATTCTATTTCCCTCAAATTTGTAGCGGACCAGTGTGGCCCACGGGATCCTGTGGCCTCTCTCTTGGATGGTCGATGGTGGCGCTCCTGCTTCCCTCGATCTCCACTCGACCCACAGCGCCGATCGCACACCGCGTGTGGATGCCTTGGACCAGTCCCTGGTCGTTGAGGTCAAGCGCGACGCCGCGTAGAGCAAGTGACCCGGTTTAAGGCTTGACTTGTAGTCCGCGGTTTTAACTAGGTCGAAGGGTGGAATACTCTGACACGTACGCTCCGGTTGCCAGGTAGACTACTTGGCGGGCTCTGTGCGCGCAAGCGGTGCTCAAAGGTACGGTTCTTCTTCATTGGGATATGGAGAGTGCGTTTACGCAACCTACACTGAAGGAGGAGTTGTACATTGCAGTTCCCGAAGGGTAAAGATGTGCCCCCAGGGAAAGTGTTGCGTTTGGTCAAGAGTTTATACGGGCCAAAGCAAGCAGCCCGCGCCTGGTACGAGATGCTCTGTGACGCCCTCGTTGCTATTGGCTTTGGGACGATGCCCAATGACCCCCTGTTTCTACCAGTTGCGTGACGGCACTCGGTGCATGTACTTGATCACTTGGGTGGACGATATCATCACTAGCAGTCCTTCGGAGTCCTGGTCCGCCGCTGTTTTGGCCAAGCTTCAATCCAAGGCCGGCATCAACTCACTTGGCTCAATGCGTCAGACTAAACATTTCGACGTTGAGCTGCAGAGCCTGCACGAGGTGCATCGGTCTAGTGAGATCAAATTCGTTTATGCTCCCACGCAAGAGATGCTGGCCGACGAGTTCACGAAGGCTCTCCCGCGTCCTCGGCTTGTGCTTCCCACTGAGAGAGTCACTTGTGTTCACGCTTAGTTAGTCAATGTACAGCCGTACTGGCCTGCCCGCGTTCTTGGCTCTCTTCCTTCACCTTTTCGTCTTATCGCCCTTGTCTCCTCCGGTCTTCCCTTCTTCCTTTGTCAGTGGCTGACGCTTGTGGCTTCACTCCTCAAAGGATTGTCTGTTCCCTCATTTCCTCCATAGTTGCCTCGTCGGGTCCTGGGTCCTTTGGCCCCACATCAAGATAAGACGAAAAGGTCACCGACGAGGCCCAACAAGCACGTCTGTCGGAACGATCAGCCGCATGCGGCACCAAGAGGCGGCGGCCCTATGGTCGAGACCTTGATATCAGTGGCGCACGCAGTGATTCAACTCCCCCGTCCACTGGTCCCCGCGTGGTTGCCTTGTTCCGGCAGACGGGTGGCGGTGCTTGTTGGATGGCCACCTATCGACAGGGTTAACTGGACCATTTACTCATTTGACGAAACGCAATTGCGTCTTCCAGATGGGTCCCTCTGTCGGGGGGAGGTGGTGGCCTGTGTGACGGTTCGCTCGCATACAAGGCGCGCTCTGGGCGGGGCGGATGATTTTCGCACCCCGCTGTGCGTGCCTAAATGCGGAGCGAGTGTCAGTGAAGACCTACGTGGCGGGGTGGATTTTCTTCATTGGCGGGGCATGTGTCTTCGGGAGGGTCGCTAATGTGGCGAGCCTCCCGACCCAGTGTGCGCCGGGGCAATGCAGCGGCGTGTGAGGTCGCTGTCCGCCTGGGTGCGTGCTTGGCATGTGCTCTACTGGACCCCTTTACCGTGGACGTTGGCGTTGCCGCCGGCCGTTGCTCCTGTAGCACTGGAAACTGTGCAGATTCCTGCCGAGCCCCAACCACCGCCCTCGCATAAAAGAGTGTGGGTGGGAACACTGCCCAAACATGGGTTCGAGCAGTCGGAGGGCAATCATGCCCAGGCTTGGCGGGGCGGTCGGTGCGTGTCAGGCGGCGACCTGGCGTGGCACGCCATTCTTCCCGACGTAGAGACCCGACAGGGGTTCTCGTTGAGTGGGGTGTTCCTTCGATCCGATGCAACTGTCATGGCGGGGCGGTTTCGTCGAACCACACCTGGCCACGACCTCACGGATCCTGCACAGTGATGAGCAAGACCTAACATGGTGGCTTGTACCCCTTTCCTTCGTCTTTCTCCCCGGCTGCCCTGAACGCAACACCATGGCTCATACATGGGTATGGGCCGCGAAGTGCTTCCTCTTTTCGCCCTGCAGAACCTGACCCTGCAGTATACTGGCAGCTACGAAGCTTGGTATCTTTCTCCCATTCCGACTCTCTTGGTTCCCCGTTCTACGCCTCCAACCGGCTCACGCAAGACTGCAAGAGCACCATTGCCTGAACACAGGTTCAGGTAGGACACGGCCGGGGACCTGCAAAGACTGACCCTGCGGCTTCCCCGGTCGAGTTGGAGGCTTCCGACACGGTTGACTGAACTGTATACGTTCGGTAGGTTGGTATCGCTTGTCCATGATCTGGAGGCCCCAAATTAGGTTACCACATCGGACACACGGAAGCAAGAGCGTCGGTTGCGGGGGGGGGGGGGGGGGATGGAGGCAGATGGGGAGGAGGTGGCAGAGGCAGATGGGGAGGAGCCACCAAGGCTGTTGGACAAACTGTCGTGCTGCGATAATCGATAACGCCAAGACTCTGAAAAGCTGTTGATCGTCTTTCCCTCCCGTTCCTCCGACAAGGAGACTGGCATGCGGAGCAGAGCGCTGGGAGGAGTCGGCCGGGCGCACGAGCATGCTGACGGTGGCCTGGGGGGGATGAGGGAGTACCAGGCACGGCCAGTAGCGTGTGGAGCGGTCACAAGGTAGACGTACAAGCAGAGCATGTTCACCCCCGCCGTCGTCGTCGTCGTCGTCGCTGTGGATGGCGGACGTGCGCCGGGAGATGCGGGTGCGAGGCGGAGGGGGCAGGCAGGTATACTTTCTCCTATAATCACCCAGCAGCCCCCACACCGCTATGTGGCCCCGTCGCATCCGCTTACCTCAGCAGACAGGGGCAGGCGGACCCTAAGGGGAGGCCTGGTTGGTCTTGGCGCGGCGTCTATCAGAGAATGGGTATGGATGCATAGCCACCTCCTGCCTCTTGAAGCTTCACGCCCGCGTTCCTCTCTCCCGTCCCGTCCCGCCGCGACCCGGCCTGCCATGAGCCCCGCCGGCCGCCCAGCCGGCCCGTCACCCGCAGCGGCACGTACCGCCTTGTCGACGTGCGCGACACGCCCCCCGCCGAGCCAGCGAGCGACGGCGGTGCGCGTGCCTGGTGGACCGAGGCCGTGTCCTGGACCAAGGCTGCCGCTTCGGCTTCGTGCGCCGCGTCGTGTGCCGGTGCCGGGGCGGGCGCTTGTGCCAGCGCAGCCAGTGCGTGGGCATGCGATGCCGGACCGCGGCTGCGCGCACTAAACGTCTTGGGCGGGGCGAGTCCTTTGAACAGGTCGGTAGCTTGGACCAAGGCTGCGACGAGCCCCGGGTGGGCAGGGAATGGCCAGCATCGGGAATGAGGCTGAAACTCGCTTCGGGCCAGAGACGGTGCAGGGTCCAGGCTGTGCACGCAGGACAGACCATATCGTACCGTCCTTGTACGATGGCGGTGGGGATGTGTCGGATTCCAGCCAGCGCGGCCGGGTCGAGCATTGCCCCGGCGCTAAGAAACAGTCATGCACAAAGTAGTGCGTCTCGATTTGCGCTGTGGCAAGCGTTTCCTGTGCAGCCCACGGTCCATCCAAAGTTAGCTCCCTCGGGTCGGGATCGGGAAAGACGGCGCCTCACAGAGACAGGGGGGGGGGGGGGGTTATGTGGGCGCGGGGAGACGTACTGCTTTGCTGGGTTCTCGGCGCTCAGGCTGAGCTGCGAGCACGTTGGGGTCTACATAAAAATCGCACACGGCCGCTTCGTACGTGCACCAGTACTGGGCGGCTTGGGAACGAACGAGCGGGTCGGGACTGGTAAGGCGGGTATGGTAGGCTTGGAGCAGGTTGGAACGTTCGTCTGGCGGGATGTGGGATTGGAATACGTCCCACAAATCGGGAAAGAGGTGAGCGGCGCCCTGACCGCCCAGCAAGAACGATGCTTCGGAAGCACGCGCGTGAAGATGCCGCCAATGACCAGCGCAGCGACCGAGGTAGGATGCGCTTGCGCATACGCCAGGGCTAATGTCGACCCCCACGAATGGCCAAAGACGATCCAGCGATCGAGGTTAAAGTGGGTGCGGACCGTTTCCAGGTCGGCCACCAGCTCGGCCGTGGTGTTTTCCCTTGTTTCGCCCAGCGGCACACTGCGACCGGCGCCGCGCTGGTCGAGGCACAGGATGCGGTAGTGCGCAGGATCAAACCAGCGCCGGTCTGTCGGTGCACAGCCAGCACCTGGACCTCCATGTAAAACCACTGCAGGCGTGCCGTGCGGGTTGCCACTCCATTCCCAGTACAGTTGTGCAGTGCCGACACGCGCAGCAGGCCCGTGTCGTACGGCTCAATTTCCGGGTACTGGTGCACCAAGTCCGGCTTGGCACCCAACAGCGACCGTTGCGCCGGCGCATACAGTCCCACCTCGTACATCCCCCCGAGGAGAGGCGCGATACGCGGTCCTCCGTCGTGCGCTTGCCTAGGGCAGCGCGTTTGGACGAACGCTTGGAGCGGTTCGGGGGGGGGGACGCGCTCTTGGGGCCAGAGGTGGGAGCGGGCGACACGGGATGGGCCGCGCCTCGGTTGGGGCGCGCGGAGGGGGCGGGAGCAGCCGGCTGGCGGGGGTGCTTGGTGGGAGTGGGGGTGGGGGTGGGGGCGTGGGAAGCGGGGCGGGCAGGGCAGGCGCAGGCGCGTCTCCATCGTCGTGGCGGCGGCTGTGGGGTCGGGAAAAGCGGTGACGCAGGCGAGCAAAGAGGACCATCGGGCCAGGGGGATGCGGCGAGCGTGCCGGGACAGGTGGGGCCGGGCAGAGGCGGGGGGAAGGCGTGGCGCGACGACGACGACGGGTGGGGGGGCTGGGCTGGAGGACGGAGCAACGGGCGGGGCGCGCAGGCTGGGCGGAGCGCCACGGACGAATGGGCGCGCTGAGTGGGAGAGCACGGGACGCTTTCGATGAGAAGGCCCGTGAAGCGCCAGGGTGTAGTTGGCGCTCACTCGCGCCGTGGCAGCGGTCGCTTCCTGCGCCGACCGTAGAGGAACGCGGCTGGAAAAATGTGCGCTGAGCTCAGCTTGAGCGACAAGGCGGATGGATGATGCTGAATTGTCATGACTGCAAATCACATGCCCTTGGTCAGCAGCGCCAGCCCGCCCTTCCGGGCAAGTCTTGGCCTCCCGGTAGTCGCCGGCACGAGCGCCTGATTAGCAACAGCTCGTCAAGCATGTGCATGCTCCTCCATCATATTCATACTGCAACTCTCTGTGTTCTTTCCCCAAGGTCACATGTGGCGGCCACATTCACACATCCATTGCGACCGGATTAAGAAAACGGTTCATGGCCCTGATCATTGAGTACAACAAAACAGCAATTCATTTACGGATGGACACGGGGGGTGCAGGCAGCACGGACACTTACCAGCTTCACAAGGCCAATGCTAATGAACGTTGAACAGGGACGAGCAGGCCAGAGGGAGAGGCGATGTGGATGAGGGATATCTGTGTGGGAATCAAAAAGTCAGGGCTCCCGGGTCAAAAGGAGCACTGGTGAGGCAGGGGCCGATGCTACGTGTGCCGCACACACATCAGAGGATGGTCCTGGAATTCAACTCGGGTCAGTCTCAGCATGCCAAGACGCAAAAGAATGGCAGGGGGGATCAGGGTAACTATGACAAGATCTCGAGTCATCGTGTCCGACCCATGGTAGATAGGTCGGCCTTGAGAAGAGTGGGGTATTGTCATCCTCTCCAAAGAGAGACGAGCAAGACGTACCTTGTTGGAGGACCGGCATCCGGGGTGGTCGGTGGTCGGTGGTCGGGTCGGTGTCCAGTGGCCGATGGCCCGGGAACAGTGGTGGGGGAAAACGCGGGAGATGGCAGTGGTCTCAACGTGCGTGTTTATACGCCGCAGGAAAACTTGGACCTCCACGAGGCGGAAGGCGGGCGGCGGGCGGAATGACTGCATCACCTGACCTAAGACTGCACCTTAATGTTCAACCCGCCTTATCGAGCCAGTTGCAATTTCATTTTCGCCCCTCCTCTAACCACGGCCCGCACGGACCGCCACGCCGTTATTGGACCAACGACGGAGGCGGGGCTGGTTGCCAGTGGTAACGATAACCCTCCCCATGGCCTTGCCCAGCAAGAGCGGCATGCGACCGATCGAGGTCCTCGTCTCCACGCTTCGTGCCCACGAGGAGAAGCATGGACAGCAGAGCGAGGCGGCAGGCGCATTGGCCGACGAGTTGGTGGCGGTGAGCAGCATTTACCAGCCGACCAGATGCGTGTCCTGCCGCTCGGCACTTGCACCCGTTCTCCCCCTCCCCCCCCACACCGCTGGCGCTTCGCAACGCGAAAGCGAGGACCAGGACGGGCTGGCACGTGCCTCTGCGTATGTCCCAGGCCAGCCGTTGCGCCTGGCAGTGACGATGGAGCTGGAGGTAGCGTTGGAGGAGGATCCGCTGTATGGCCGACCTGGGCCAGGGGATACCCAGCCCGAGCCGGTCGACGTGCACATTTCCATCACGCTTCCGGCCAAGTACCCGACACGCACCAGGCACCGCAGCTGCAGCTGCTCAATCGGTTTGTCGGAGCGTATGCGGCGGACCCAGGGCTGATCCGACAGGTGTTCCATTGTTTTCCGCCCGATCGCCCGGGCCAGGCGGTGGAACCTGCTTCGTTGGCCGCCGCGCCGCGCGGGCTGACGTGGCACAGGGGCGAACCGATGCTGTTCGAAGCGCTCGAATGGGCCAAGGAGGTCGTGTCGCGCTGGTACAAGGTCAAGGAAGAAGAGTTGCGCGTACGTTCGGAACAGTTGGATCGGGAACGTGAGGCGCGGGCCGAAGCGGCTGCGGCAGCAGGTTTGCCTCCTGATCCTTTCCCTTCCCGTCCCGAACGTAAATCCACAGCGATACACACCAAGCAGGAGTTGGAAGCGCTGGTGACCAAGTTGGGATTCCAAACGTCCATGACGATTGTTGATCGCAAATCCGAGTTTGTCGGGTACGCATGCAAGTTGGAGCACGCGGCGCAGGTACCGTTGGTGCTGGAATGGGTCGTGCAAGATAAACGCGTAGCCCGCGCTGCCCCCCAGCCATCTTTGCCTATAGCGTCACCTTGCCCGATGGCACCACCCAGCGGGACTTTGAGGACGATGGAGAGACTGCGGCTGGGGGACGCTTGGCGCATCTGCTTTCGATTCTGGTACGTGCTGATGTTGTGGCAGGGGGGCAGGTGGGTGGAGTGCGATACTGACGTTTGGATCTGGCGCGTGGCAGGATCTGGACAATGTCTTGGTCATCGTGACGCGGTGGTGGGGGGGCGCGTTGTTGGGACCGGATCGGTTCAAGCACATTAACCGCGTTGCTCGCGATGCGCTCGAGAAAGCCGGGTTTGTCGCGCCGGGGGGCAAGAAAGTATAAACGTGTATTTATGCGTCGGTTGGCCAGTGCGTATCAGGGCATCCTCCGTGTTGGGTCCATCTGGGATTCCACACCCTCTGGGGTTACTACCTCTACTCACAGCACCCGCCAGCCCCCAACACAGCATGCAAAGGGGAGACGGTAGAGCACACAGAAAGGACGCTTTCTCTTGCACTCTCTCTCGACTGGCCAGTCTGTGTCCCAGTCAGTACAACACAATGCAATACAACTATGATGCAATGCACAGCAGGGAAAAACGTACCTCCGCTTGAGATCAGATATAGTACCTGCCGATGTAGTTAGTAGTGATGTTGAGGTGCTTGAGGGTACGAAGCGTGTTGATCTCGGTGGTCACACTAAGTATACAGCGGCGCGTCCCACCTTGGGACTCCCCCCATGACAGCCAGACTCCGTGAGGACACTTGCCGTATCTCCCTCAGCTCCAAGCGCCGCGTCTGTCACACCGCCAAACCAACCCCCTTGCCTCGCCGCCCGCATCTTGGACGGGTCGTTGTCCATCCATTCGGTGATTGAATGTCGTCTCTACCATCTCACTATTATGGTCGCACTGGGCATATCTATGTGCACGGGTCGAAACCCAGTTTGATCCTGAGGATGATTATTAGCCAGAACGCTCGTGATGCACCACTGCTGCCCCTCATCACCGCCTCCGCTTCAGATTGGCCTTTTCGCGCTCGTGCTTCTTCTGCTCTGACCTCTCTGTCTGGAGGTCGGACATGATGCGGTCAATGTGTTTCTTGTAGCGTGCATCTTCCTCTTGCTGCTCCCGTTCCTTGATCGAAGCTGTGAAACGTGCATCGCGGCGCAGTTCGCGGATCGTCGACTTGCGCTCCTTCTTGTGCAACGCACGCAGCTTGCTCGCCTCGGCGCTCGGGATCCGGGTCGGTCGAGACACCCGAAACTGAAAACTTGGGTGCGTGCATCTCGAGTGCCTTGGCGCGGTGCGCCTGCAGACGGAGGAAGCGACGACGCGACTGGGCCAGGCCCACTCGCCTGCCCAACCCTTGCGCCAAAGCAGATAGCTCAGGCCCAGCTGCCTTGCCTGCATCCTTGACCAAGTTCACCAGGGGACGGAAGAGATCCACGTACGCTTCGCATCCCGTGTAGAGCCGAGCAAATATTTCGATCAATTTGGTTGCTTGCAATAAAAGTTGGGCTCCAGCGTGCGGTCCCTCCCCCTTCCAGGCTAGCAGACTCACCAAGTCCACGCGCTTCCTCCACCCTGCCTCGCCCTCAATCAACGAAGCCTCGTCCGTGGCAGCAGAGACTTTGACTTTGGCCTTTCGCTTGGGCTGGAGAGAATGAGTGCCGCCAGGTCGTCCTGGGAAACAGCCATGCCGTACTCGGCCGCAGTGTGGAGGGCAGCGAGACGGTCCGTGTCGGAGAGAGGCACCAGACCCAAAAGAACCAAATGTAAGAAATTGAGCGCCTCGGGCACGATCCGCTTGCTCTCCTTCTCAAAGGACGCGGAGAGAGAGACGAGGTAGAGCCCGGCGGCCGTGTCGGCGACAGCTGAGGCAGGACGAATCCGCGCATGAGCCAAGTACTGGGCCATGAGGATCTGGGCGGACGTTGATACAGGGTGGGAGCGATCCGAGGTGGGCCAGATGAGCCCAACGAGACGCAGGAAGCAGAGTTCAGAAAACGATGGCCAGGTTCGTCCGCTCCTCCTGTCGCCGCGGCAGCCAGACCACGCGTCAGGTTGCGCTGCATCAGCGTAAGTTTGGTGCAGAAAATGTGAGCTGCCGTGTCGGGGAAGAGCTTGGAAAGATCAAGGATGTGAGGCAGGAGCGTGTTGAGAAGAGAAACTGCCTCCTTACTGTTCACCTCTGCCTCATGCCCGCTGGCGGCCTCCTGCGCTTGTGCACCAAGGTAGAGACATGATCCACCAGGATCTCGAGGAACGTTTCGGTGTGCTCGCGGTTCTGCGGGCCAAGACTGGGATTGTACAGGGTTCGGATCCGCTTAATCACGGTCGGCACCTGCTGGGTCTCAACGTTATGCTCTTCAAGTAAGGCAAGAAACTCGCCATGCGTCTCGGGAGCAGGGAATGTGAAGGGAAGTTGGCTCGTTTCCTTTTTCGAGTCGGACGGCGCCTGCTTGCTCGAAGTACGGATGAGTGCCTCAGTTTCACCACCAGCCACGACCTCCTCGTCCGAGTCCATGTCTTCCCCTGGCTTGGACAGGCCTTCCAAGTCGGCCAAGTCATTGTAATTGTGTTCGTGGTTCTCGATCTCCTCTTCGTCGTCATCGGAGGAGCCAGCACTTTCGTCTGCGGCGTCAGAGGTATCCTCGTCCTCCTCTTCAGAAACCGATTCTGCACCAAGACCTTGCCCCAGACCGTAAGCCTCGCCTGCCGAGACACCCTCCAGGACAAAGTCGTCATCCAAATCATCAGCCCACGCTCGTGACGCTCCAGAAGCTTGGCACGTTTCCGTTTGCCCGCGCCCGCCGCAGTCGCTTCGTCCTCCGCGGCCGCTTCGTCCTCCGAGTCGCCACGCATGCGCCGTAAACGTTCTCGCTCAGCAGCTTGAAGCCGCTCGGCCTCCTCTGCCGCCCGCTCCTCGTCCGTCTTCATCCGGTCCGTTGGCTGGGCCCTTCGCTCATACACCAAACTGCGGTACAGTGCATCGTACGTGCTCCCGCCATCGGCCGGCATGGCATTGGCGCCCGTCGCTGGCTTCTCAGCGGTAGGCAGTGTAGAAGGGGCAGGGGCCTCGCTGGGACGCGTCGGGGCCGGTCGCATGGACAGAAGATCATTCTTAATGTCCTCCAGGGCATCGTCCAACTCGTAACGCGTTTCCTCTTTCCTCTTTATCGCCGAGCCTTTTGCCGCTCGTACTTGGCATTCTTGGACTTGAGCATCACCTCCGCCATAATCTCCTCTTTACTCCGCGGCTTTCCTTCCGCATCGTGCCTATCCACACCTTCCGGTAACTCGTCATCAAATGGGTTGTAGGTCTGCTGGGCACCTCCTTCCTCCTCATCGTCGGTGCCGAGCCCAGCACCCAGAACACCATCATCCATGCCGGATAAGCTTTGGCCAAAGTGAGTCAACCCTTCGTCCTCCGAGTCGTCCAGGTTGAACAGGCTCGCCTTACCGGCGCGGCGGGCAGTGGCCGATCCACTTGTGAGCTGGCGTTTACGTTCGGCGGTAAAGCGTTCGAGCATGCGCTGCTCGACCGACATGTTGGGGTTGTTCTCGCGCCGAACCGACGATCGACAAACGCGCCGCTCTTGTGTCGGTCCTGCAGCTGGGGGAGCAGCTGGGCCTGCCGGGCAGCGACGGCGGCCGACTTGGACTCGGCAGGACGACCAACGGTGCCCTTGGCGTTCTTGTGCTGGATGCTGGCGCGGGTGAGGATGTCGCGCTTCTGCCGGGTGACTTTGGTGTCGAACGTACTGGCAAACGCATCGCCGAGCGCAGAGCGGGCGTCGTGGCGCGTGCGCGTCTTGGCGGTGGCGGTGGCGGCGGAGGCAGACGAGCGCCGCTTGCCCTCACCGGGGCCGCCGCGCAGGCCGTCGCTGACGGCGCGGTGCTTGAGCTGGGCCAGCTGCGAGCCGCCCTTCTTGGCCATGGCTGTGGGGTGGGATGGGGGTGGTGTGTGGTTGCTGCGCAGGAGGGCCATATTTTTTTGGGGCCCGCCGATCGGTGCAAGTGCAGCCGACTCCCCGTTTCAATCTCGACCACTTTTTTAATTACTGGGCTGCCGCACGTGAACCGCCGAGGGTTACACTATTACCCCAGGCGCCCGCACCACCATCTCCTCCGCGCCGCTCCCTTCCTTCGAGGATGGCCTCGGCGCCCACCGCGCGCATCGCTCGCTCCCATGCCGCTCAGGACCGCATCGAAGCCAAGCTGAAGGCTGCGCGCGAGCGCGCCGCGGCCACGGCCACCGCCGCTCCCCCGGCCCCGGACCCACATGCGCTGGAGGACCAACACGCCCCGATCGCAGCGCCTGTTTCTGCTTCTGCTTCCCCCGCCCACCACCTTCCCTCCGCCGTGTCGGATTCGAAACCGCAATCATTCGGCCAGCTGGGCATCGCCCCTCCTCTCGTCCGTTCGCTTTCCAACCTGGCCATCACCGTCCCCACCGACATCCAAGCGCTTACCATCCCTGCCATCCTGGCTGATGGGAGGGATGTTGTAGGTGGCGCCCAGACGGGTGCCGGTAAGACGCTCTGCTTTGCGCTGCCCATATTGCAGCGCCTGATGGCCGATCCTGTCGCTGGCTTTGCTCTCATCCTCACCCCGACGCGCGAACTGGCCATGCAGCTCCACCAGCAATTCGTCGCTGTCGCCCAGGGCATCCGGCCGCCGCTTGGCTTGCACTCGGCGCTTATTGTGGGCGGTCTGGACCAGCTCAAATAGGCCCCGACCCTCGCTAACGTCCGTCCGCATGTCATCATCGCTACCCCCGGTCGACTGGTGGACTTGCTGCGGAGCAGTGGCAACGGATACAATGGTCTCCTATCTTGGTGCCGCTTCGTCGTACTGGACGAGGCGGATTTGCTCTTGACACCTTCGTTTGCCCCGGAGCTAGCGTATCTGTTCCAGCAGGCTCTGCCACCGGCCAAGCAGAGACAAACACTCCTCTTCACTGCCACCTTGACTCGGTCGATTGATGCGCTGGTGGCCAAGAATGCGACGCGCGCCTCCGAGGAGGGTAAGCTGCCCCCGCTGGTTTGCAAGATTGATCAAATTACCTCCACTCCTAAGGAGCTGATTCAGCGCTACATTCTCGTTCCTTCCCATATGCGTGAACCTCACCTGTACCACATGCTGCGCCATTCGCCGGCCTTGCGCCAATTGGTGCGCAGGCCAAAGGAACGTTCCTCGGATAGCGGCCCGCTGGGCGCGGAGGAAAAGAAGAATGAGGGCGAGCCAGAGGAAGAAGAAGAAGAAGAAGGAGAACAAGAAGAGTACGAGGTACTCCCTCACGAGGAAGAAGGGGAGAGTGAGGACGAGGAGAAAATGCAAACCAAACTCAAACACACCTACCATCATCTTTGTCAACCGCAGCTCCATGGCAGAGCAAGTGTCCAGGACGCTGACTCTGCTGGACGTTCCCAATGTGGCGTTGCACAGCCTGTTGGACCAGCGACAGAGACTGGACAACCTACAAGCTTTCCGTGCAGCCAAGTACCCTGTTCTTGTCTCCACCGACGTGGGGTCGCGTGGGCTTGACATTCCCCAAGTCCAGTGCGTGATCAACTTTGACTTACCAGCGGCATGGGAAGATTACGCGCACCGCGTCGGTCGGACGGCGCGCCATGGCAAGACCGGATGGGCAGTGAGCTTTGTGACGGAACACGATGTCCAGTTGGTGCAGTCGATCGAAGACAAGATAGGCACTCGGTTGACGGAGCTCAAGGGATTCACGGACCGCGCCGGCGGATCGGGATTTTCGTTGCACAAGACGGGAGAAGAAAAGGTGTTGCAACACTTGTCCCGCGTCATGGCGGCCAAGCGCACTGCCCGCCTCGACATGGACGATGCCAAAATAGGCGAGCGACAGGAACGCAACAAGCGCAAAGGCGAGCTTCGATCCGACTTGAGCCATAAAAAACTGAAAACGCACAAGCCCAAACCCAGGTCCAGGCCCAAGCACAAGCCCAAGACCTAGAATGGAACGCAAGAAGGCATGAAGAATGGATTGGGCGGCATGCCTGGAGCAGAGCGTAGCTTAGTTGTCCGGCAGAGTCATCGGCAGCGGAGCACAGGCCACCCTACGCCCCTCGGACTGGAGCAGGTTGTACGTCGATGCGGCGTGGCCCGTACCTTGCACCGCGACTTGGATGCCCAAGTTGCCCAAGCAGGCTCGGATTGGGGGTGGCAGAGGTAGCGCCCGAAAGCCCGTACCAAAGATGAGGGTATCTGGGCGAACAACAGGAGAATTCAGAGGGGAGGCACGGACCCGGCTTGGGTGCTACCACCTCGAACAATATGGTTTCCAAGATTCCATCTGCCCGTCTGCTTGTCGGGCCACGCCTCCCAGCCTGCGGGACAAGGGCAGGGGAGTGCGCAGGCTTAGCAGAACAGCCAGCAGGAGGAAACGGGCGCAGCCGTGCGTTCATCGCATTCGTCAACACAGCCGTGGGGCTGAGGCGGGACGGGCGCCACAGAAAAAGGGTATTATTGGTGAGGAGGATCAACGGCTCCTCGGTCCGCTGCCCCGTCGAAAGAAGCAAGTGTCCCCTGCGGGCTGGCGACCCCGAGGGAGCGGTGCGGTCAGGGTTCCCCACTCACGTCACCACCAGACTGCCATCCTGCTCGTCCAGGAGGTTGACGTAGTTGCCACGCCGCCGCCTCCGCTTCGGAGCGAAACGTCCTGAGATCGGGCCCACGCGCGGCACACGACGAGCCGACGCCGGGGACAAGGATGGGAGGTGGTGGTGGGATCGGGTGGGGGCGCAGTGGGCCGGAAGAAGCGCCGCCGATAAGAGCGCGCGATACTCGATACCGCGAGACGCGTTGAGCGCACCCATCCCGCAAGCAACCCAACCCCAGCCAACCGACCGTAGCAGCTCGCCACCAGTCGGCTTTGTTGAGCCCCCCAGTAAGCAGTTGCTGCTCGCCTGTGGGGCATTTCCCACCTGGCGGAATGAATTCCGCTGGGCGACCCCGCATCGGGAACTCGTCACGCGTCACCACTGAGTACACTGAGTGCAATCCCGTACCTCGCGTTCGACAGGCGCATGCTAGATGGCCTGCCGCCACTTGTGCGTCTATGGTGTCGCTCAACTGGTGGTGCACATCAAGATGTATGGTACAAATGCAAATGAGGGATGCGCGCAGGAAAGGGCAAATGAAGAAGGAGGACATCAAAGACAGCAGAAGACGTGGTTTACTTTTCATTATTCGATGGCTGTTGCTCCATGTCGTACGAGGGAAGAGCGAGGGTAGTGGCAACAGCCGTGTCGGCGACTGCGACCTCATGGTGCAGCTCGCGGTCGAGGGTGGTGTGGTTGGTCACGCGCCAAATGAGCAATGGGACGACGACTAAGAGCGCGCCCACATTGAGCCCCCATGCGACGCCCAGTTGCTCCTCAAATGATTTCTTGTTGTTCTCCATCCCCCATCCTGCCACGTTGCCTGCGCTCTGGATGGCCTTGTACAGGCCACTGATGTACGCAAGCTTGGAGATATCGTTGCTGAGCATACCAAAGATGGAGTAGCACAGCACCTGCGTGCAGGCGTCGATCAGCCCCATGAACATGTACAGCACTGCCCGGCCGCCGTAGGGGTTGGGCTCGGTCCAAGGATTGTCGGTGCAGGGAGCAACGTGGTAGCCACAGTGGATGTCCAGTCCCACGCGGGTCGAACTCTCGGCGTACTGCCGAAGGCTCATCCCCTCAGCCGCATAGTGCTTCTTGAATTCCATCAGGACCTTGTACGAGCCACCCCACACGGTCCAGCACACCACACAGGTGATCGCCCACCCACCAGCCCAGGCACGATGGCGCCGAGTTAAGCGCGGCGTGTCCAGCACAAAGCCCATGACCATCGCACCGAACATTTGAGCGAGCCAGTAGAGCAGCGAGTTGAGCCCTCGAGCGCGGAGAGAGAAAAAGTAACCATTGTACACCGTTTGCTGCCACGCATAGCAGTAGTTGGAACTGAGCGCAAGAGGGATCGAGAGCAAGATCCATGGGTCTTGCCATAGCACCCGCACCATGCCTGTCAACTCCTCCTTCAATGGCAACTCGGTGGGAGGAACGATGGTGCCATCGGAACGGACCGTCTTACGCGGGCTGCGCAGCAAAAGGGTCGCGCAGGCGCCAACAAAGGTAATCACCGTAAAGGCAATGTATGTGCTGTTGCTCACTTGATTGTCGGACGTGTTCCATCCTAGGCCCATCTCAATGGCCGAGCCTAGGACGCCTCCCAGGTTAAAGATGATCCAGAACAAGGCGATGGCTGTAACAGGGAGCAGTCAGGAGGAGCAGCTCGATATGCAAGAAACGCAGAGGGACGTACCTTTGCCCTTGTTTTCCTCGGTAGGGTAAGAAAGCATCAGAGCTCCCTGTCCCGTCCAGAGGAAGGACGCGCACAAACCAAGAATCGCACCGGCAGCAATGACAAAGTTGGTGTTGCCATTGATGTTGTAGCTGAGGAAGGAGCCCGTGTAAAGGCAGTAGCCAAGAGCGCCTGGGTTGCACAGTGTCAGGGGTGGGACGAAACACAGAGTGACCCCGGGGGGGGGGGGGGGGGCAGAAAAAACGTACCAATGAAGATCATCGCCTTGGAGCCCACAATGTTGTGGATACTGCCCGAGAAGAAAGAGGCGCCAGCAAAGACAGAGTACAAGGCAATGTTGGCCTTGACCGCGGCACTGGGGTCGGAGAGGCCACCGCCTCCCATGCCCCCAAGCGCGTTGAACATGCCTGGGCCAAGGAAACACACAAGCCAAATGCACCCTGGACCATGGCCGAGTCGTACCAGCCCAGGAAGCCTTTGCGGCGTACGACATGGACCACGTCCACCTCCCCACTGGGCGGGAAGGCAGAGAGCTCAATGTCGATGGGGTTCTTGTCAAGCGACCCGGGGTGGAAGCCGAGGCAGCGGACATGGCGGAGAGGGTGTGGGTGTGGTGGTGGGGAGGGAGAGGCGGGCAAGGCGCCGGAGCAGGACGGGGCGAGGCTGAGTCGGAGCGGAGGACGGGCGGGGCTGGGCTGGGTTGCGGTGCGGTGCGGACGAAGGGGCGGGAGTGGCAACGTGAGGCTAACCCTGAGGCAAAGTCGCGTGTCTGGCCTGCGTTGCGGTGCCCGCGGGGCAGCCAAGCCAGGAACGGCCGGAAGATCGACACGACCCACATGGGGCATGGGGGCCCGGGGCATGGGGCCTGGGGCCTGGGGCCTGGGGCCTGGGGCCTGGGGCCTGGGGCCTGGGGCATGGCGTGTGCTCGCTCCCGCGCGCCTTGTCCCGGCCACTGCGCCCCTGCCGGCCCGCGGCACGCCACCCGCGCCGGCACGGGGCTCGCTTCGGCCCGCCCCGACACTGGCGCACTGCCGCCCGCGCCGGCCGGCTCCTGGCGTCCTTAATAATTAATCCTTCCAGCTTCGCGGCTCTTGTCCCGGGGCTGTGCAGCGGATGGGGGCACTGTGGCGCTGTCGGATCATGCGCCGTCCCACACTTGTCCCGCCCCCCTGCGCACGCACACGGCCAGTGTCGCCCGGGTTATCGACAGTATCTCTTCCCAGCTTAAAGTTTCGCGTGCGCAGCCACCACCCGCGCCGCCCACTGCCCTGCCTGCTATCTCTGCAAGGAGCACCTGGCACGCGTGGCACAGGTGCGCTGCCCGCGGCGCTTCTGAGGACTAACTGTACCAACTAGCCTAGCAGCCAGCCACAGCTGATGCTCGATGCGGCCGCCACAAGCCGCCACAAAAGCCCGACGATCGCTTAGCGCTTCCCACGGCACAACCCCAACAGGAGGTTTCGCCGCGTGGTGAATCAGACCCCAGTAACCCCCCTCGGGCCTTCTCAGATCTCAACGTACGCTGATCGATAGGGGAATGTCAACCAGGCCGCATCGTCAGCACCAACTCGCTTCCAGTGAAGCTTCCAGCGTCACTAGTCACTGGTTGGTCCCTTACTTCTTCTCGGCTCCCGGCAGCGCTTTTCCCTAGCGATCAAGAGTTTAGCCCCGTGCGTAATGCTTCCCCTCTCGCACCCCCGGGCACCTCACCAATGACCTGCATCACCTGGATCGCGACTCGGACTTGTGTCGATCGGTTCCATCTACATGCTACCGCCGATCGTGCCAAGCGTGGTTCCGAACGACAGCAATCCATCCAGCAGTGTACCTTGGAGTCGAAGCCAAACACATGTCACAACAGCAGACCCTATGTCCGGTCAGGTGACCAAAGAACCGCAACAACATGGTGCAGTGGCTGTTCTGCACCACCATCAGATCAAAGAAAAGAATCATGGTGGGTGGACGCTTGAAGCACGACAGGACGTGTCAGGGAGATTACTCGGGTTGCCTGAAAGCTATTGGACACAGAAGGAAAACGTTAGCGTACGGCTTCCACAGCACCATTGCCACAGAGGAAAAGAAGCAAGCAAGCAAGCAAGCAAAAACAGCAAGCAAGCAAGCGCAAGCAAGCAGACTTGTTGACCACATGCTGTCCAATGAAGAAAAGGAAACGTACAACCAGCCTTGATGAGATGTTTGTGGACGCGCACCATGCGAATCGCGACCCCAGCCACGCACAGGGCGGCCATGCAACTGCCTACCCAAACGACGAGCGGGGCAAAACCGAAGCTACCAAACGTGCCCGTTCGGGGGGTCGGGTCAGCGACGAACGAGCCAGAGACAGGCTGGTAGGATCGCCCTTCCTGCCCATTTGCAGCAGCGCGCGCGCGGCAATAAAAGGACCTGCTAGCGCTGAAATGCCCTTGACCGCACTAAACATGGGCAGAATCGTGCCGCTGGGTGTACCACTGAGCGTAGCCACGTCCCGTGCGGATCGGCCCCACGTCGCACCCAACCCTCCGGCCGTGACACCAAACAGCATGGCAAACACAATGATGATCGCAACGTTGTTGGTCGACAACCCAAATAAGACCAACGACGCCACACAGGATACCCCTCCAATCGCAGCTACCGTCACACCATAGTCCACCCGATCCACATCCAACCCACCGCCAGCTGCCCCAAAAACGAAGACGCATTCAGAATCGCAAGTCCACCCGTCGCGGTCGTCGCGGACATCCCGGCGTAGCGCATGTACTGCGTCAGATACATCGACACGGGAAGGTACCCAGCCGATCCGATGAGGTTGGCGATGAACTGCAGGAGAGGGGAAGGGGAAGGAGGAGGGGGAGGGGGGGGGGTCAGATCCAAGCTCTCAAAGAAGCGGGGGTGGAGAGGGGTGGTATACGTACATTGATTTGCCAAGTGGAGGTAAAGAACCATTGGACACTGGGCGGGAACGACTTGTAGTGCCACCAAGCGTGGCTCGGAGGAGGAACGGGCGAGTCGTGCAGTGCGCCCGACGTGGTGGGCACAGTACGCTGCGAGCCAACAGGAAGCCGGGCTTGATCAAGCTCAATGCGAGTCCGGCGACGAAGAGGTTAATCAGTGCCCAGATACGGAGGGTCCAGCGGAACCCAATGTTGCTCAAGCACGCTTGGAACAGGAAAGGGTACACGATGCCCCCGAGACCGTTGCCACTAAAGATAAAGCCCACGGCAAACCCGGTACGGCGGTGGAACCATTCGGGCAGGAACATCATTACCGGGCTAAAGACGAGGCCCATAGCCACCCCATTCAGCACACCCTGTAGAACAATAAGCGTGATGACGTTTTGGGCAAACGACGCCCCAATCAGCGAGCCAACCGAGAGCAGTAGTAGCGCAAAGGAGATGGGCTGGGTGTGGACACGGTATCGCTGGAACAAACCAATGCCAATGGTGCACATGACATAGGCAAAGCACGACATGCACGTACCAATCGCACTGATGGTCACTTGCGACGAGTGAGGGAAGTAGTCGGTGTTAGGACGTCAGCGTACCAATCGCATACACAGGGCCCACATGGTAAACTCGAGCGCAAATCCACAGGCAAGGAAGGTGTAGGCGCCCCTGCCCGTGTCTACCGGTGGCAGTTGCTGGACCGCACCGGGCTCGGGCAGCTGATCGGGCACCGCCTCCTCCTGAGGCTGGTCCATGCTGGATGGGCGTGAATACTGCCTGCCCAAGGCCGGCACGAAGCTTTCTTCGCCTTGGTCCGAGGTGAGGCGGGCGACGGCAACGGCGCCGGGCGGGAGCGGCGAGGCGACCTTGGGACGCTTGGCGGCGGAAAGATCCCCCCGGCGCCCAGGTTGGCCAGCGTGCCTACGCCCCGACTTCCGAGCGAAAGCGTCTTGAGCGCAATGTTCTCCGCCGCAGCTGGCATGGCGACGAGAGGGACGATGGTGGCGCAGACGATCGTTTCGGAGATAGGGCGCGCCAAGCGCTATGCCCGACAGGCTTGGACAACCCGCCCGCACCATCTTCTGGAGGGTTGGGCGGTAGGCCCTAGGCCGTTGCCGTGTCAGTCTGCCTGCTGAACATTGAATCTGACACGCCAGCCCCACTTCTGACTCGACCGAGTCCAGAACGCACTCATCCCGATCGGTTCCTTAGGCCTTACGCGGGCCTTGGGCCGTTTAACGTTTACGGCCGGTCAGCCAGCCACAGAGGGCGGATGAATCCTGAGGCCTGAATAGCAGCAGCCAATGACGTCACCGCTCTTATCTGCCGCACAATCGCCCCGCTGCCCCCGCTCGCTTTCATTCCGCGCCATTCCGCCATTCCGCCCACCCGCTCCAACCCCTTCTCAGCTCCCGCGCCCATGTCTGCTCTATCCGCACCACCACCAGCGGCTGGGGCCAGGGCAGCAGCCAGCCGACCGCCTGCCTGCCCCAAACGGGGGTGCTGTGTAACCAGTGCCGCCGCACCCCATTCCGCGCCGGGGCGGAAGGGCTGCGCGCTGCTTGGCGGTTCAAGTGGCCGCTGGAGTGGAGTGGGTAGGAGGTGGGCCCAAACTCTCCTCGTCCGTACGTGTTCACTTCTCTCACCTGTCTTCTCTTCTTAATGATGGCACAGCAGCCACTGTTCGAGGCGGATTCACGCGCTGCGTGTGCTCATACAGGTGATCAGCCCATCGTGCGTCATACATCATGCTCCAGGCACCATGCAGGCAACGGGGAAATGGTCAGCGCCTCTTTGCTTGCTGTGGTATAGTGCTGTACGACCAGCCGCTTCAGTGGGCGTTTAACCATTCGCGCGCGCGTCGTCCCCAATCCCAAATCAGCGCCACAGACTTGGGGTTGCGCCAATCTTCCCCCTCCCCGATCAACTGGGCATACCGATCCAATGTCTCTTGCTGCTTGGCATTGGGTGTTTCGCCATCATGGTATGCTTCGACGCACTCCGCCGGGTCACAGTCTCGTGAATCACATCTTCCGGCATATCTACCCAGACAGTGTTCAGCGTGACGAGCAACCCCCGTTGGCCCTGGGGTCGATGCAGACAACGAAATGGGGCCGGGCACCGTCTGCTGCAACAGCGCGGCCGAAGGGTTGGCACCAGGAACGCAAAGGTCCTTCCCAACCAACTGTGGTGGGCTCGTGTCGATCCGGACAGGACGAATGGGCAGCCCAAAAACGCGTACGTCGGAAACGTCTTGCGCATGCTTCCAGCCCACTACAGTGACCGCAGACACCCCTCAAAAGTTCATGTTGCTCCAAGAATCAGGCACATCCGGCGTGCAAACCACATGGCCCGCGTCGCCCACGTCATAGCGCCAGCCATAGGCGTTCATGGGAAAGAAGGCTCGACCGTCCACGATGTAACGACTCTGGTCAGATGGCCAATCTACCAAGGTCCTCAAAGAATTAAAATGGAAGCTTGGCAACGCATCCAATGCATCCGTAGGATAATATAAATGGCCCAACTCAAAGTCGATTGTGAAAATCCGGGACGCAACGTTTTTGTGCTTTGGTGTGCGGCAAAGAGACCTTGGAAGTTTTTGACGACAATGAGTCGCGTACAATCTCGCTGCTGACGTCGGCTGCTTTCCTCCCTGTCGACAAGAAGAAAGGCCCAGCTGTCCGAGCCCGGGCACGCTTTAAAGGAGCGGAAACTCCATTTTGACCACAGCTCGCCAGAGGGAACGTAGCGTTCGAGTCGAGGATTGCCCTCGGGAATGCCAGTTCCCTCGAGGCGGAAGTGTGTGACAGGCACCTTGTTCTTGTCCCCGTCAAGCTGTAATACAATCACCAGATCCTCCAAGATACAGGCGCGTGTTGCCATAGGATGTATTAAACACCTCCCACCACCAACCGAGTGGTAGAGTAGGAATTCCATATATAGACCCATTGCCCCTCGACGCAGAACGAGTCGGGAAGGGATTTGAATTGGTTGGATAAAGAGGAGCCTAGCTTGAATTCGATCGGGTCTCCCATGGTCTCTGTGTCTAAGTTGACCGTCTGCAGCTTCACCGTATGTACATGTCGAAACCCCCCAGTGGTCCCCATCGTATGTCTGCAAGCGAGCGTCAGTACAAATTGCTCCGGCACGGCACCATGCCCCCATTTCATCTACGCACAGGATATAGGCGTGGACGCCCGTTTCTTGGACAATTGCGCGTGACTCGTTCGCACGGGTATGACCACCGTACTGAAGACTTTCTCCTTGATCCGGCTAGCCGGAGAAACAATCCCTCGTCTCGAGCCCGATCAATCGTGTATATAATCTGTTGGACCCCGCGAGGCGATGTCTCTGTTTCGTGATTGGTAGAGTGAGAGTACTGTGGTCAACCATGTCTGCAAAAAAAGGGAGGAATAGAGGCACATACGTGGAGCCCAACGTGTCCAAAGCATTCCCTTTCGCGGACACCCTGCTCCGCATAAGGAAATGCCCGAATAATAAGGCATCGGCCGATGCTCCTGCAAGGCTCTAACCACCTCGTCATAGGGCATGGGGACTGGTAGCTTATCCCCCTCCAACAGGTTTTCCGAGACGAATGGAAGACGTCCAAGTACTTTGTTCAAGTCGGTACCGGGCCTCAAAAAGATCCCGTCTCCCAATTCGTTCACCATTGCTGCGGTGACCAGCTCGGGCTCCATATTGGCTACCCTGGAGACCTAGGCCACGTCGCATCTTGGTCGACGATCGAGCGACCGGTCACGTCCATCCAAATTCTTCCTCTAGCATCTCGGCGGCCACGACGAGCGCCTTCCATGTCCTGGGAACCGGCGCGGCAAATCCAACATGCAGTGTGGCATCCGACAAGTCCATGTCATCAGAAGGAAGACGCAGCAACCGGACCGCCATTTGATGCCACAGCTCATCGCTCTCCAAGACTGTGTACCAAGCTACCCACCAAGAAAGGGGTCAGATCCGGCGCTCAAGCGACCCAGTACCAAGACATATAGGTTCAAAGGGACGAGACGCACCTTTGTTGCACTGCGACAGCTGGACCAGATCGCGCGGGTTGAGCGCCTCGCAGGTGGCGACCTGCAGGATAAGTTCAAATGGAAACCTACCTAGCATGCGCGCCGGTGGGGAATGGTGGTGGTAGAAACGCAGGAGCAGTCCGGTTGTAGTGGCGTTCGGCAACCACACCGCCCATCCTCGAGATTCAAGCGGCTGGAATGGTACTTAATTAATGTTGCGGCGGCCCCGGAAAGCGACGACGTGTGTACATGGTGTGGGGTCGACATTATATGGGTCAGCATATATATTTTTGCAATGTGCGGACCACTTGCCCAGTGCTTCGGGGGTAAGCGTTATGCTTTCGGCATCAACCGTTTCTCGCCTTGCGTCCGGCATCTGCAGTGGCGTATATCATGTTGGCGTAGGGAGGCAGCGTCCCTAGATAGACCCTGTGCGTCGCTTCTGGCAGGTTGGTCACCGGTCACATGTCACACGTCACCTCTGTCGGCGCGCTTGGGCACCTTTTTTCTTTGGGGCTCTCTAACGAGTTGTGGTCGCTCTTTCCCCGCCTATCTTGTCTTGCTCGCGTCTCGCTTAAATCATCTCCTGGTTCCTTGGCAGACTCCTCTGGCAAAACTGCATATGAATGAGACCTGGAGTCCGGATAGTCCTCGAGGGTGATGCAATCGCACTGGTGTGGTGGTGGTGGCCTAAGCCAACCAGCAACGCCTACAGAGGACCATCAAGCAGCGAGTCGCCACCAGGGGCTAAGCTGCGGAACAAGGAAAAACAGGAGAGATAAAACAACGGAACTCCCAGGCCGGAGGAAACTAAAAGGGACATTGGCCAAAGCACGAGCCACCCGATGGCTCCACAATCAGCGGCTGGGGCTGTGCGGCACAGCCGTCCTTGGCCCTCTTCCACGGTTCCATACAAAAAGGGGGCATCCATCCCATCCCACTTCCTTTCCCTCCCACCACCGCTGCTGCCATTTTACCCTCAGCCATGCCCTCCTGCACCGTATACATCAACATATTTAGCCCCACGACCTCGGAGCTCATCGGTATGTTCCCCATCCTCCTGCCATTTCATGCTCCATGCTTATTATATCGAGCGCTAACCCCTAGGCTTCGCCAGATAATTCCATGTCCGTGTCCGCCCCCCTGACCATGAAGATGGGAGACCTCATGAACTTGGTCCTCGGCAAAGTCCCCGGGAGCTCTCCAGGCGGGTTCGTGTTGATCAACGGCCAAAACTCTGTAGTTGAGTGCGTCCCCCCCCCCCCCCCCCCCCCCCCCCCCCTCGCTGCGATGCGCCATTCTAGAGAAGTAAGCTGACAGGACTAGCACGAGTAACACGAACAAAACACTGGCGCAACTGAAGATCAAGAGTAGGGAAACAGCCATGGTACGTGCTGCAGTCTCTGTCACAGGTGTTTTTTTGGTACTGTTGGTGCACCTGGTTGCCGAGTTGCCAACACCCGAGCTGTGCGACAACATACAGTGATGCCTGCTGTAGTAGATAAGGTACTGACAACGGCCCTGCCAACAGGCGTGCGTGGACCTCTAGGCGCTACGTGCCGAAGATGGAGGAAACAGCGTTTGCACCCCTACTGTCACGGGCTGCGGCGGACACGAGCTGGTCTGACCCAAGCTAAGGCCCGCCTGCTCCGCACATGCCCAATAGAGCGTGCTCCGCAGGCCAACCAAGTGTGATGATGGTTGGCTAAATTAAGTACCGTGGCCGAAGGGCCATGTTCCGCGTGACAATAGTCGCCCCCCGCCCAAGTCCATGTCGGCCGGCCTAAATAAGGCCACCGAGCCTCCAGTGTGTGGCGACGTCTGTCGCCCCGTCCCCGTTTCCTTTTAACCCCGCTTTTGACATGTCTTCCTTTCTACACCCCCCCTCTTATATCTGTTTCCCTTTTGATCTTGCCTGTACCACTGGTTGATGGGGACCTTTTCCACCACCTTTCATTCTCGTCCACCTTCCATTCTCGTCCACCTTCCATTCTCGTCCACCTTCCATTCTCGTCCACCTTCCATTCTCTTCCCCACTCTCGTCATCCCTCGTCCTTCCCGCCTATCCTGTCCGACTCTTGTGTCATGGGGCGAGCCCCGAGACGGAGCTCGACCCCGGAATTTAGAGGTGAAAGCCCTTGGACATGGCATTAGAGTCACGTACGTTAGGTCCTGCTTCAGATCCTGGTTGAACCGAGCGGTGTAGAGGCAAGGGAGAGACCCTCTAGTTTGGGTGGCTGCCTGCGTGCAAAGGCCGCAGCTCAGACCCTCCGAGGTAGGAGCCGTGTTCGCAAGTCGTAAGACCAATTGAAGGGGTCCAGGATCTCCGGAGTTACTCCGTTCCTCGCGGCGTTACCACACTTGGCACGCTATAGTTGGCGGGAACAAACAGAGTCCTAAAGAAGAGCAAGTGCTACTGAAGTAACCGCGACTTGCAGAGTGCTCGACGTAAGTCGTAAATTCGTAAGCGTATAAGGGTGAAGAGTGAAAGGGAAGTCGGGAGTATAGACGGGGGTTGATGTGGGGAAGGTTGGGCGGTGAGGATCACCGCCAGCAAGCCTCAGAACGGGCTGCTTATATATCGTAACATCAGAACAGGCATCAACAGAGGAAGGGAATCTACAGTAGTAAAGGCAAAGGGCGGCCTGTTGTTCGCAGACTGCGATCTCGGTGGGCCGCAGTCGAAGTGGAGTTCTCTAATGGCCGGATGCCGCGGATACGAAGCTTCGTACCGTTAAGTCCGGTCCTCTCCTGGCTCTCCGCGGAAAACATCGCGCGGCAAGTGGCCCGTGTGGCTTTACTCACAAGTGTCGTTGGGAATGGCGTGTGCGTCGATGAGGGTTCTACGACATGCGGGGCTCGGTGTCCGGAGATAACCGGAGCGCTCCGTAACATCTTGCCCGTTTTCCAGCCAATTGATCCAGTACAGGCAGCCTCTTGTTAGCGTCCGACTTCTCCTCCAGCAATCCGTCAGTCCAGTCGCGCGAGCCCTCCTCTGGCCGCTTCGATTTCCAGTCTCAGTTGAGGCAGTGTTTGTCCCCGCTGTCCTCCTCCCCGTCCCTAAGTCCCGGAGGCGTCAGACACGTTACTACGGCCCAAGCCGGTGCAGACGCAGCCTTGCCACACGAGCAGCCGCCCCACCAAAGGCCTCCCTCGTCCCAAGCTACGCTCGGATTCACCAGCCAGCCTAAGCCCGAAACTACCGTGAGTCGACCTACCGTCGCCTAAGGGATTGTCCCCAAAAACCCCAGGGCGGGCCCCCTGGCGGCGCCCGCCCATGACACCTACACTACAGGTGCGGGTCCCATCTTGAGGGACTCGTTCCTTGATAGGAGGTTGTTGGTCGCAGGAATGGGGGAGGCGAAGGCAATGAATCTTTAATTACCATATGGCAGGACCCATCAAAACGTGCCAACAACCCTACTGCCCCCCGACCTGCACGTGACGGGGCTGGCTGCGCCAAGTATCGGGCATATGGCAGAGTCGCGTCGACGCGTCCCTCCACTCCCTTAAAATGCCCCCTACCCGTACTCACCGCCGGTGCCCCCATTGCGGCACCAACGACCACACTCGCGCACAGTGTTCCTTCAATCCACACCGAGAGTTGTGCCGCCACTGCCGACTGCGGTAGTTTCGGGTTTGGGCTATTTGATGGATCCGAGCCGAGGAGAAGCCTTTGGGCGTGAAGCCGAGGCGGCCGCACGCGCGGAAAGGCTGCGTATGCGCCGCCTTGGGGTAGTAACGTGTCTGAAGCCTCCGGAGTTATAGGGACGGGTAGATGCTGTGGAGGACAAAGACTGCCAGGGCTGAAGCTGGGAGGGGCGGCTGTGGACGTAGCTGTGAAAGGAACCCACGCGATACGCTGTGGTAGGGCGAATCGATGCCGCTGAAGGAAGGCTCGCGTGACTGGGCGGATGGAAAGCTGGAAGACGAGGTTGGATGATGAAGATGAGGCAGCTAAGTGGAGATTAGAGGTTGCCTGCATTACTCAATCAGTTGGCCGGAAACCCTCAGGAGTTGGACAAGAAAGGTGGGAAGGGACGAGAATGGAAGGTGGGATAAGGATCCCCACTGATCGAGGATGCTGACTGTTGGCTGACCCTGTTTTGGTAACCCCCTCCTGTCTAAGCCCATCGCACTGGCAAAGAAGTGACAGAGCGAAGCAGACGAAGCTGCTACAGAGTGCGACTTGGGAGCACTCGCGATCCTATGGATGAGGTTGCAAAGCAGCCTTCAGATAGGCATGAAGGCAAAGGGGTGGGCCATAAGTCTTCAGGTAACGTCTGAAGGCAAGGAGACAGGAGGAGAGAAGGGAGATGAAGCGAGCAGGGCGCGCGCGCCCTGCGAGCGGAACTCTTCCGCCCGGTTAAGTGAGCGTCACCGATCCACCGAGGGCCGTGCAAGGGAACCCCAGCCCCCCCCCCCAACAGAAGCAAGCGA
Organism: Moniliella sp. 'wahieum'; assembly: GCA_003971905.1. NCBI lineage: Eukaryota > Fungi > Basidiomycota > Moniliellomycetes > Moniliellales > Moniliellaceae > Moniliella > Moniliella sp. 'wahieum'. The sequence continues at coordinate 47,450 of RSEE01000121.1, read as the reverse complement.
GGCTGCGAAGGCACTAATAATATCATCCGATAGCACTTCCTCGTGATGATATATGATCCTGCCGAAACCGTCAGCCCAAGTCCCCCTCTGACTTGATCTCTGCTTGCGGCTGCTCTTGTTAGTAGACTGAGAGGGCTTTTGTTGGCCCAATGAAACAGGTGGGGCCCAGAATGGATGATGGATGATGTCGATGATGGATGAAATCATCGATCATCGATCAACGTTCAATGTGTTCAATGATCAACTGGATCAACACGTTTCTGTGCCAGCACCCCCCACAATCGTAGTGCCAAGCATCTGGCTCGACTCGAGTCGCCGCGGCGAGATGGAAGCGGTGCCAGCCGATGGTTTTGTGGTCCTGCGCGCACGTCGACGCCCAACGGAGGCGGACGACAGAGGCTCGACATGTGCTTCGCGTTGCTCGGCCACTGCTGGAGCGGCGCTCGCTTTTTGAAATTGGATGAGCCAAGGTGCATGCTCAGGCGGCACGGGATAACTGCTTGGCCAAATCGGTGTAATTGCCAGCAAACTCGGCGCCTGTCCTAGAAAGAAAACTCGGGGCACCGAGTTTGCTGTGTGTCGGCTGCGTCCGTGGGCGCCCTTGCGCTTCTCGGCTGGGCCCGGGACTCGCACGTTCTCTCTGTTTTTCGGCTATTGGAGCGGATGCTTCTCCGAACTGCGTCTTCAGGCTTCAGGCTCCAGGGCCTTCACATGTCTTGAGGCCCCACAGGCTCAGAGAGGCCTCAGACCTCATCCCGCACAGATTTCCGCGCGCAGCAGGAGAGAGGGCAGCAGAAAAAGGAACAACAGTGTCTGCGACTCGGTGGTGCCATCGCCTTCCAGGGTTAGAGGTGGCTTGACGGACGTCAGGCCTGTGGCCTAATGATTAATGATGAGATGAGCGAGAATTCATCGACAGCGGGGGTGGGGGGTGGGAGTGGGGTGGCTCATGTCCTGTATCAATGTCGGTCTTCATCGCTGATATTCGCCTCTAGTGGCAAACCTTCACGGTGAATACATATGGCGATATGTGGCTTGGGCGTCTTCGGGCCGCTGCCGACTATATTTCGGCCCGATGGCATGCCAAGTGTTGCAGCCGTAGTACGAAGTAATAGTTGGTGGCCAATTCCCCTTCTCTGCTTTCCCTGTGCGTCCCTTTTCCATTTATATTACGCGTCATCGACCTCATCTTTGCCTTTTCCTTCCGACCCACCGCAACCTTTTCTCATCCCCGTCGCGTTCTTGCCCCTACTCATGGTTACGCCAGCCCATGCTTCTGGTCCTGTCCTGTCACCAGGAACAGACGCCATCGACCACGAACAAGCACTGCTATGCCCATGCCCACCCCCCTGTGGAATCCGGCGCATATGACGAAGAGATTGCGGTCATGGAGTATGGTTTGTCCCGCGGTGATTACACTCGATTGGACCCGGCTGATAGAGACCTGCTTCGGACGGCAAGCAATCAGTCCTCAATCACCTCCCTTGGAGGCTCAGGTCGCGAAAGTCCCTCAAGCTCAGCACGAGGCGAGCGTCATCCCCATGCGAAGAACCCAGAGGGAAAGGAGGCAATTTCTATGGAGCCTGCACTTGCTCCTGTGAACTCTAACGGTGAAGGCTCGTTTCGGGGCTCGCTTGAGACAAAGAATGATGTCATTGTCGTGCATTGGGAAGGCGATGACGAGAAAGAAAACCCACAGAACTGGAGTCGCTCTTACCGGTAAGTAAGCCCGTCATTGCGTTAAAATCTCAGTTTGATCCTGAATTGCTCGACCGTTCTAACCTGCCTTTTGTCTGTTTTTGGCACTCAGTTGGCTCATCACAATCATTGCCGCATTGACCGTCTTCTGCTCAACGTTCACATCTAGTTCACCTTCCGGCATCGCACCCGACATTATGGCGCACTTCCATGTTTCTCGAGAAGTGGCAATTCTCTGCATCACCATCTTTGTACTATCCTATGCCGCCGGGCCGTTGTTCTGGGGGCCAGTGAGCGAGATTGTTGGACGATGGCCATGCTTGGTCGTCTCCATGACTGGTTTGACGGCTTTCAATCTCGGTACTGCCTTCGCCCCCAATACCGGTAGCTTAATCGTGCTTCGTTTCCTTGCGGGTGTATTCGGCTCAGCACCCTCACCAATGCCGGGAGCGTCATTACCGATGTGTGGGACATCCAGACGCGTGGCATAGCCCTTTCTATCTTCTGTGTTGCTCCCTACGCTGGCCCAGCGATCGGTCCGATCGTCAGTGGTGCAGTGCATGTTTCGGGCGTGGACTTCCGCTGGGTCTTTTGGGCTGTGACCATGTTCTCGGCCGTGGTCGGGCTGGTGGCCATCGTGGTCATCAAAGAAACCTACCCACCCATCCTATTGGCTCGTAAAGCCCAGCGGCTACGCAAGGAAACCGGTGATGATCGTTACCGTGCGCCCATTGAACTGGTCAAGATCGAACCAGCCCGAATTCTGCAAAAGACTTTGCTCAAACCTCTGTTACTGCTCGTTCACGAGCCCATGTTGCTCTTTGTTGTTATTTACACAAGTTATGTGTATGGACTGCTATACGGTCTCTTCGGCAGCTATCCCGTCATTTTCCAAGGGTTGCACCATATGAACGCCCTCGAAGAAGGCCTGGCATTTTTGGGCTACCTCCTGGGTGTCTTCTCGTCCGCGTTTATCTACATTTTGGTATTCAACCCCCGTTACGTCAAAAGGTGATGGCTGTGGTTAAAGAAACGGGCAGGATGGGCCCGTTACCTGAGCAACGTCTGGAGGCATGCATATGGGGCGGCCCGTTATTGGGCATTGGGTATTTTTGGCTAGCTTGGACCTCGTATCCCTCCGTTTCGTACTGGGCTCCATTGGCAGCGGGTGTGCCTATTGGATGTGCAATCGTGATGCTCTTTGTGGGCCTGATTGCGTTCTCGGTCGAGGCGTACATGCCTGTCGCAGCATCTGCGCTTGCAGCTAACACGGTTGTCCGTTCGGCCGTCGGCGGAGTATTTCCCCTATTTACTACACAGATGTACGAAAACCTCAACCCACGTGTGGCAAGTAGCGTCTTTGGCGCCTGTGTGTTTGCCTTGGCTCCTGTCCCCTTCGTTTTCATGAAGTACGGACCGCGTCTGCGTGCGCGATCAAGGTACGCCATGTGAGGGTTTAATCGCCCGTGTGGTAGCGCATTATCGATGCCTCTTTGGTACCATCTGTTTGATATGATCTTCCTTTGGCCCCCGCCTTCTCCTGCTGCCCGCTCTTTCCTCATACAATCAAACCTTTCCCCGGACTCAACAATGATGGTTTACCATTGCTTATAGCGCTGTGCCTAGTATTTGTGTTGTGCTGATGGGTTGTGTGCTACACATTCCAGCACTAAAGTGTCCTAGGTTGAGTCCGCGTCACGCTCTTGTAAACTATGCCTCTGGAAGTAAAAAGCTTCCTCCTAGGATCATGCAGATCATGTTACTCCCTCTCTGCGTTGGGGGCTTTGAATCGAAATTACTCTAACGTTTACCGACGAGGGGCTTGAAGAAGCCACCACAGCGCCAATGGTCGAGGTATATCGACTGAACCCCTCCTGTCCGACTCCCTGCCGCAGAAAACATCAGTATCCACGTGGAGGGGTGTACTAAATGTGTGTGCCATCCTTACGCTTCAAGACTGGTTGAACACCATCAGCACAAGGACAGCCTGGGGCGAAGCCCCGCCACACCGGCCAGGAGGTCCGCCAGTGGTCCCCTCGTTAACAGACTAATAAAAGTGAAGATAAGTTGTGAGGCGGATGAATCTGACTTGGGGTATAGAAGTCGTCAATCAACTCTGGCTCTTCTCGCCACTACCCCACAGACGCTAAGAACGCATCCGATCGTATTTTTCGTCTCTGCTCGTTATGGTAAAAAAGTTTAAGAGCCAAACAACGGGGGGAAGGTGGAATGAGGGGAAAGAATGAGTAAAAAAGGGTACAGCCGTCACACCTATTGGGTAGTATAGGCCTTGGAGCGGGCGCACGGGAGCGGGCGCACATTGCGAGTCAGGAAGTTGGCGAAAATGTAGGTGCGGCGCCTCTCATCAGGAATAATCAAGCATCTTCTGTAAGTCGCGGAGATGGAGGCCCATCGCCGGTTGGCACTCAGGCAGACCCTTGAGAATGGGCACGGCGTTGCATGCGAACTGTACGATGGGATCGTTAGTATTAAGCGATTGGGCCATCATCTGCACCTGGTTGGCCGGGAGCTGCTGAAGCGTGGGAAGTAGGGAGTTGGTCACCTGCTCCGGGGTGAGCACAGCCAGCATGTTGGGCAAAAGATCGGCAATTGATGTGATGTTGATCGGAATGTCAAGTACGGTGGCTAGGTAGGTGGCGTGGATATCATACCTGTCAAAGGTGTTAGTACCGAATACAAAAACGTGCAAAAAAAGCAGGAGAGGTGAAGGAGGCTCACTCTGTATAGGGAAGACCTGGGATAGTGTATCCTCCATCGACTTGCATCGTGATTGTAGCTTCGATGGAGAGGGATTGGAGTAGTAGGTCCAGAGAAAAGAGTAAGCCGCCAGTCAATGTAAACGTCACCGGGACAATCTTAGTTTCGCCAGAGCCCACATGCACGGCTGGAGTAATGGATTGATTCACCTTGGCGCGAACAAGGGACGGGTCGCCGGCCCCTTCGAAACCTGCCTTCCAAACGACCGATTCAATGTGCTCGATCGTCAGGCCTGCCTTGAGAGGATTGTGAATGAATAGTTGGGCCGATCCTTGGCTGTTCAGTAAGGCTGGCAAAACAGGAATGGTCAAGTCCAGCTCCAGCACCAACCGAGCGCCTGCTCCAGGGAGGGGCAAAGGGATGCTAAGTCCATGCAAGGCTTCTAGAATCGAATCGTACGGCGTCTCGGGGTAAAGATTGTCCTTCGGTAGTCCTCCGACATCGATGGTGGTGATGCTAGGTATGGCGCTCCCACCCGTGCCATTGTTTATTGGTCCCACATACTCGTGCAGGAGCTCAAGTCCAACAGGGTCCGAAGGGTTAGCAGGCGCGTAGTAAAACGCGATTTGTAAGTGATTGGCACCGGGAACGAGGCTGAGGCTGGGGAAATATGCACGGCCGACGTCGAGACCCTTGTAGAATGCCGGAAGATAGGCGTCTCGTGTTATGACCGTCACGTTGCTTGGGTTGAACAAATCCACAGTAATGAGCACGAGCAGATGCTCGGGCGTAGACCCCGTCAGGCTCACATTCGACAAGGTAGCCGCATGGTTGAACGAGTTGATGCCCGCAATTGAAGAGGGTACGTCGAAAGAGAGGTTAGAGATTAATAGGGGACCAACATGCGTGTTTGCCCATACGCTGGCCACACCAGTAACCCGGAAATCCGATTCGGCTTTGTCGCCGCACTGGGCAAGGTACGCGCTATATTGCTCATTGTTCACCGATTTTAGCAGCTGGTCTTGGAAAGATACGGCCAACGTGGAAAGCCGCTCTGGGCCCGTAGAAACTTCGGAAACGACTGGCAGGATGGGCAAGTCGAGTCGAGCGGCGGGGATGTTGTTGAAGACAATATCAAGAGACATGCTGACCTGGAACGGGGCGAACGTGAAGTGGAAAGGGTTAGCGAACGTAGCAATCGTCCGATTGGTTGAGAGAGGAATGTTGTAAGCCACGTTGGCAGGATCCCCTGTTATGTTCACCCCCATGCTCACCATGTGCATGCCATAGATCGCCTCGGTCGATTTGCCCACCACGGTGGCATTGAACTGTAGCGTGGCTAAGGCATCGGATATCCAGCCTACCCTCCCGTTTTGATACGGAGTATCCACCTCCACTCCTTGCACCGTCAGGGTCGTATTGTTACCCTGAAGATACCTGGAGCAGAGCAATCCAAGGTTGTTCTGCCCTATTGGCGTGGGTTGCCGCACCAGCTGCCCTGTGAGCAACGAGTGAGTTACTCCCGAAGGAACCAGAGTAAGTCCCTGAACCTGCGCATCCCCAAGATAGGTGTCCTGGAAGATGAGAGTAAATTTGGCGGTATTCAGCTCGATTCCCAACGTTGCAGGCGAAGGGATATCAGTGCTAACCGAGATGAACAAGTTTTCTTCCCCCTCGCTAGGAATGTCAAAGGAAGTGGTTACCACACCAGGCAGACCATTGAACGCTCGGAACGTCACATTCTTCACCAAATTCACCTCGGAAAACGTCATCCCCAGAGCCAAGACATTCACATGGGGGCTCCCAATCTCCCAGGTGAACTCTTGGCTGTGGAGAATATATTTGGCAAAGGTAGTGAAGCCAGCTTGGTCGGTGATATTCACCTGGCCAGTGATGAACAAATCGGGCACCCCTTGACCTGGAATGGTGCAAATGGGAGGAAGACTGATGGTAGCAATGAATGCCCCATTCCATCGGATCTCCAGTGGCTCGGGGAACATGATCAACGCATTGGTTGGCGCATTTGTCTGCAGCGCGCCATGCAGGCTCACTGTAAAGCCATCGTCGGTGATGTGGGTAATGTTACCCTGGGCAAAACTCAGGACCGCCTGATCCACAATCGTCTGGATCAAAGGAGCCCCCGCCGGACCGAGCAAATTCAACAATGACGTGTCCGTCTGCACGGGAACAGGGCCCTGGGTAAAATTGAGGCCCACAGAGTTCAATGCTCACTTCCACATCGAGGGGGACGGTGACAGAAAGCGATTTGTTGGCAGCTTGGAGGATGGCCGCTCGTAGGTCAAACGCCCCATTCGCAGGACAGGACGATTCGTCCCCCCCCGGTATGCCTCGCACTTGGGTTGATGCATCTCCAGGCAAGTCGAGGATACTCTGAAGAAATGGTGGCCAAGGTCCGAGCGAAGTTTGACCCGCCTGAGCCAGTTGCAGGATGAGGCCAACCAGCGTTTTGGGACGCGCGTCGAGCGCCAGCGGGAGTTCCTGGCTCACCGTGCTGGCGTTCCCAATGGCATGGATGGGAGTGGATAAGTTGGTGTTGATGGTGCCCAGGGTCAGGTTGCTGTACACTACCGAGTCGTGCATTGTCAGCCATCAATTCCTCAGTTCCGATGCACGGCACAGCACTGCAAGAGTTATACATACCAGGAGTCGACAGAATTGTTTTGATGTCCATTGCTGCGGTGAAGGGGTTGGCAATGGTGACCGAGATGTTCGTCATGTTGTTAAAATCAATAGTGTCGGGCACTTGGAGCCGCGCTTGCACAATCAATGGCCGCGCCAGCCCGGGAAGAATGGTGTTGATTCGAATCTTCTCCAGCGACGGGTTGAGCGAAGCAATAGGAGAAGAGTTACCATACCCGTTAATGTACAACCGCGTGTCTAGGCCCGACAGGAACCGGTTGATGGTAAGGTACCCTGTGGGTCCCACCCGCGGATCAAACGCCGCTTGCGCCGTGATATTGTTTGCGCCCAAATCAAGATGTAGGTTGGGCATCGTTACCGTGCCCAAAACCACTTCGTTGACCAGTTGGAATTGCACCGTACCCGCGCTCAGGTTCAGGTTCGAGGGGTTCACGATGGTTACTGGAATTGAGAGCTGGAGGGCCTGCTGCGTACCCCCTACCACATTCACAGACTTGATAACAGTCGGGTACTTGCTTAGACCTTGTAGTCCCGTAAGCCCCGATTCAACGTCAAACTTGATGGGAGAGAGGAGGATGCGCCCGACAGGCGTGTCGGTCAACGCGTGGGATGTACCAACGAGACGGGTAGATGTGTTGGCGCCAAAAACAAGCTCATCCTCATATTGCGTCCAGAGATGCTGCGCTGTTTGGTTTTCCCCTACCACCAATGGGGAAGGCGGAAGGGTGATCGCCAACGCTCCCTCGGTCGCACCCGCATTCACCACGTTGAGGGAAAGAGAGGAGTTGGAATAAGCGCCCGACACAACACCGACGATCGAATTGTTGTACATCAACTGGATACTGTCCTGCGTCTGAAGAATGTTGAGCTGAAACCCGAACGGGAGACCGAGCATTGCCTTCAGACTGTTGGACCAAGCGGTCAGCTGCCAAGGCGAGGCTTCGGAAAAGGCGATGCTGAACTCATCAATCTCAATCGACTTGATTGGGTTAATGGGCGTTATGGTCTGGAGAGGTACGTTGATTCGCAATGCTTTGATCCCCTGAGCGAGCCAGGAAATTCCCTCTCCACTCTCCAACGTCGTCGAGACACCTTTGGCTACCACAGGGACAATGTCGCCATTGATATACTTGGTGAACAGATCACCAAGCATATCCAGCTCGGTCTGGTTGGTGTTGTGCGGCAGCAGACGGCCAACGAGAAGGATCGTGTTATGGCCCGAGGTGACGTTGATCGGACCAGAACTGGCGCTCGTTCCAATATACAGTCCTTGGTAGTACAAGTCCAACTCGAGGTATCCTAGCTGCACCGAAAAGGGCGAGGGGTTGACCAAGGTCGTAAGCGCCTGAAGCGTGATGCCACCCAAAGGGTCGTTCCCGGGTAACTGAAAATCAAGCAGCTGCACCTGATGAAAATTGTCAAACCCAGTAAAGTCCACATACTTGCGGAACTTGTAGTTCTTGTATGCGGGCATCAAGCCCCTCAATATGCGTCGTGTTGCACACGAGCTTCCAGGTAAACCGGGGCTGGGTAAGGAGGAACTCGGTAAATTGCTGAAACCCATCCACATCGGCAATAGCAAAGTGGGTCGTCTGGATCACCTTTCCGTGGCCACTAGCTACACTCACACGTCCTAGAGGGAAGGTGCCCAAGTGTAGCTTTTTCATCTCTGGAGGAGGCGTCATCCAATACACATCCAGCGGCGTGCGGAAGTAGATCGATGCAGGGAAAATGCCAGCCTTGAGGGCCTGTGTGGAACTGGGGTCAGATCTCAGGTGGCGACGGCTACGACGACCTATGCAGGAGAGGGAGCCGATTGGAGCGGGAACGTACCTGTCCATATAACGAGAGGGAAAACGAAGTGTTGGTAAGCGAGGTCAAGTTGGCCTGCTCAATGTGCATTTGAACGACACTGAGCGTGTGGTCTCCGATGGCCCATAAGACAGGCACAAGCAAGATGACCAAGGCCACCAAGGCAATCGGAGGGAAAAACACAACGAGGCAGAACCTCAGCTTCTTGCTCAGGTACTTCTTCTGGTACGGCGTGCCATGGGCGGCAAAGTACCCAATCGGGTGGCCGACCCGATACATTTTTTGTCGGGACCGTCGCGTGGCCTGGGCGGGGGCCGACGGCGGCGGAGGAGCGGCGTGGTGTCCGCGTGCGCGGTCGTCCGGGCCGTGTCCGACGCGGGTAGCATTGCGAGTGCCAAGGCGGTTCTGATGCAAGGTAGGGTAGGTTGGTGGGGACTCTTGGGGTCAGTGTCAAAGCCTAGCGGCCAGCAATACTGTGTTCAACGTTCAGCTTCAGCAGGTCTGGCGGGCAGCTGCTGGACCCGAAGAGCACGGAAGAGACGGATGGTTAGGTGGTGGGGTAGCCGGTAGAGGTGCTAGGGCCGGCGGTGCTGGCCTGTCGAGGCGTGTGGGATGGCGTGTGGGGATCGGCACACGCAAGGAATGTGTGGAGCATATAAAATCGTCATAGGACAGAAGCACAGGATATTAAATTGCAGGGGTTTCTTCCCCTCTCTCTTTCGACTAAAACAACTCTGGTCAGCCTACCTCGGCCTCCTTCGACTGCGTCCCGGCGGGGAGGCGCATATCGCCTCGTCTGTCATCTGCGTCATCTTCATACTCGATGGCAAGCCCCCGCACAGTCCCAATCCCTCCGGCCTCAGGCCAAAGGGACCTCTGGGGTCGCAACCGTTGAAAAGGAGCGAATTCACATTCAATATTCAGCATCGAGTGCGCCCCAACCTGACGAAGGTGGTTGTGTTGGGCACGGATGCAACCGATGGACGCCTGGAGCATGCAAGATGGCCAAACGCGGTTACAGGCCGCTTGCGCTGCGCCTGAGGCCTGAGTGTTCTCGAAGGAGCAGCCGGTAGTACTCCTCGTTTGCGCGGCGTCACGCGTCACGTTGACAAATTGTGGTCGTCATGCATCGCGATGCATGATGTGTCATGCGTGAACGATGCCGCTCATCAATTTCAAATCTCATGATCCCATCGACTCGTACACTCACTACTCAGCTGGGTACTCATATACTCAGTACTCAGTGTACGCATCAGCGACATGTTCACCAAAAGCTCATGCACACGACTAGGACTAGTGACTGACACTCGTGACTAACGGCGCTGGCGAACCCGGGGTATGGAGCATGTCTGAGATCGTAGACTGAGAGATTCACCATTACGCGTAGACCAGAAGACAGGGCGGCAAGGAAGGTTTGAGTGGAGAGCGAAGAGGGGGGGGTGGTGGTCACGAAGAAGGAGAGAGAGGAGACGACAGGAAAGAGGAGGTCGCGCGCACGGAACTCTCTGCGCATTACAATGCCCCGAGGCTCCGACCTGGCGCACATCACTGCGTCAGATCTCTACGTCACAACCACACTTTCCCACTTTCCCACTTTCCCACACTTTCCCACTTTCCCACTTTCCCACTTTCACGCTACACACGCCCCATCACCAGCTCGACGGTCCTCGCGTCCTCGGCCATCCTCGGCGGTGCTCAGGCAATGGCCGGTGGGTTGGGGTTGCGTGCCTCCTCCGCACTCGTTGGCGTCAACCTTGTGGAGGTGTGCCAGTGCGGGAAGGAGGTAACCGGTAACCCTACGTCGTATACGCGTGCCCTGGTGACCCGATTGTCGATCAGATCACCGCTCATCGATGACGCGTGACATGTGATACATGTGATACGTCAGTCTATTACGCCGAATATCCGAACCTGGAGCCGAACGTCCGAATGGTTCTTTCGGCTCGACTATGCCGACTACCTCGACTACCCCTACCGACTACCGCCATCACTAGCTAGTCACTTGCTTCACTGGTAGCTAGTAGCTAGCAGTCCTCAGCCGCCGGGGTGGCAGGGGGTAGCGGGTATTATATATTAGCACTTAGTGCTTAATAGCCGCCATCAAGCTTCAATATAATATTCTCAAGTGAGTCTGATGTGCAACATCTATCCAGTCGAGTCCCCCCAACAGTCGACCGGCGTACTGCTCGCAGCGGGCTGGCGCTGAGAGATCTGAGATCTCAGTCTGAGAGGAAAGCCATCGCATAGTATCGGCGTGAGGTCACTAGGGTCACTAGGGTCACTATAGGTCACTAGTCTCTAGCGCTTCTTCTCAACACTCCGCATTGCTGGCTTCCTTGCTTGCTTCCTTGCTTGCTTGCTTCCTTGCTTGCGCGCTGAAGCTGGTCTCTGATCCTGATCTAATGTCTGGTGCGTGGTATCACATGTCTGATGTGGTTCTGAGATGCGTGCAGTCGTGCAGCGGGATCAGATCCCCGAATCTCAGATCTCGGAGGGATCGGCACAGGCGAAGCTTGAAGCGCTTGAAGAGGCATACTGATATCTGGGCCTGGACGACCACTAGCATATGGCAATGCATAACCGGAGGAGACCACCGGGCCTACGGCCCGGTCAGCTGGGGCCTGGAACGTGGCACGCGTCAGCTGATGTAAAAGTGTGCATGGGTAGTTAGACAGTGGGATAGAATTGTTAGACGCGAAGGGGAAATTGTAGTAACAGAGGTGCCAGAGTAGTCACAAGTGAAGTGAGAAGCGCCTTCTATCGGTTCAGCAGATCCTCAACGCCTTCCACCTAAGAACTCTTCTGGTCCGCGTATGCTGGCCACATGACACGTGTCGGCGTCCACACTAGTAGGTCGCTATGAAGCTTGAGGAGACAAAAAGGAATGTAAATTCAAGTTAATCACAAAAGTGGCTCACCATCCTTGGCTCCCCAGCTCTGCCTTGCTCCCGAGCTGCCCCTGCAGAAACCCAAACTGGCGTTCACAATTGGGATGCGAGTGGCGTTGTAATCGTTGCGCATTCGATTTCACTCATCATTCAAAGAATGTATGCCGGCCAACTTGGACTTCCTCCTCAAGTAAGGGCCATAGTAGTAGAGGAGCATCAAGAGCGGCGAGCACAAGCAAGTAAGGCCAGCGAGTAACGAAACACCTCCTCCGATGCCTAGGTTGACGAAGAGTGGGCGATCTGCCATCACGAAACCGGCCGCTAATGAGGATCGGCAAAAGTCGTTGGCGGCGAGTAGAGAGGCTGAGTACTTTGGGTATAAAAGCGGGACGTACAGCAGCATGCACTGTAGGAACAGAGAGAATCCTAGAGCGTAGATGCGGACGCCCACCAGGCCAGCCATCCAATGCACTGACGGCCGCGAGGTCCATGCAAACAAAAACAGGCCGATCGGCATCAGGACGCTCGCAATAATCGCAGGGTCCAGGCGCGCCTCGAGGGGAGGAATACCATTCTTGTGTACCTTGGGCTCAACGTAGTAATATATGTAGTATATGTAGCCCGCAGCGCCCAATGTCGTCGTGATAACGACGCAAAGGTAGGTGAGACCCGTTTCGCCTAGGTTGAAGCCGTACATCACGCCGGGGTAGATTAGCGGGAAGCTCTCAAAGAAACTCTGTGGAGCATCGCGGCAGGAGGGGGAACAACAGAAGATGATCCGGGGTCAGGGGATGGTTTTGCTCTCCACAATCTTTTTTTCTCATGAACACAGTAGGACTTACGTAGTAGATAGCGCGTAGACTAGCGAAACATAAGCGTTCACGAAACCGGTACCAGGGTCGAGGACAGAAATCTGGATCGGGCGGATAAGAGTGTCAAGGATAATCGCCTGCAACGACAGCTGCTGCTGCTCAATGTCGCCCATAGAGCGCAGGTTTTTATACCGCGTAAGGTTTCGGATTCTTTGGGCGCGGCGGAGAAGGATATTGGCATGGCTAGTCTCGGGCAAAAGGAAGATCATAACGATCAGGACTGGCCCAGAAATCCACGTCTGAATCCACATGGGCCAGCGCCACGTCTTTGCGGATGCGGCAAAGCCACCCATCACCGGTCCCAATGCCGGTCCCATACTTGCCCCAGCGACCCAGAAAGAAATTGTACAAGGAAACTTGACGATGTTGAACGTGTCCTGCAGCGTCGCGCCTCCCGTAGCTAGGGCAGGCGATCCGACAAAGCCGGCGAGGAAACGGAACGTAATCAAGGCACCAAAGTTGGGTGCAACTGCGGTGCCGATGGTGAATGCGATGTGCATGACGAACGTGATGATGTAAATCCAGTTGCGGCCCAGCGAGGGGATTTCGGAGAGAGGCGAGAAGAGCATAGCGCACCGTCTGGATGCCGGATGAAAAGGGAAGACGGGGTCAAAATGGAAATTCGTCATGATGGGGAGGAGGCGTACTTACATCCAAGCACCAAAAGGGCCAGACCCACATTGGTGGCGCTTTCAGACACGCCATACTCCTGCATCACTCCTATAATCGATGGGGTGTAGATGGCGGACCTCAGATAGACGGTGAAAGTGTACAGGCAGATAACGCAGGTGACAACCGATTTTCGGTCGTACTCCAGTTGTACGGGTTGGCCGGGTCGTTGGGGCCGTACCAAGTAACCAAGTTTTGGCATTGGTGGTACACAGCTTTTCGTCCGAGGCGGTGGATTCGGCACTGGGCTGTTGGGTCGGAGAGTGCAAAGAGGTCGTTGAGGCAGGGGTACTCGCGGCCCAGCGGGCGGCCCAGACCACCCAGAAGGATGGATCAGTACCATCGGGCTCTGCAAAAGATGTGTCGGCGGTGCATGTGGAAACCACATTGAGCGCGTCCATGCGTGTTAGATAGACCCACAATCAGCTTGCTCCTCGGGGTGTGGAAACAGCTTACCGCGGCTGAGCACGCGTAGAGTCTGGCCAAAGGGCGTATCGCCGATGAGTATAGTACTCGAGGCGGGGGTTGTACGGGGACAGAGAGAAAAGTTCTTTTCGGGACTGAGGGATCTTGCGGTTCTTTGGAGCGGTTCTGAAGCCATGGATGAAAAGGACGTATGGACGTTCTGGGATGCGATAATGAGGGTCGGTGGGCGGTGGAGATGGCATGCTTCTGTATACAACGTATAGGTATATACCATCCCGACCCCGCACTTTGCGGATGCAGCTTTTCGTCGGATTGGCCTCGAACGAGACCTACACTTTAGGAGTACGCCACGCGTTCCATCGATTGCCGAGACAGACGGGGAGCCAACCGAGAAAGCAGCACCATCGTTGTGAAAGGATCCAGCTCCCGGCTGATGGGATGGACTTTTGGCGGGAGCGCTCTGACACTATGTATACACCAATTGATTCTCTCAAAACGTGATTTCTCAATCGGAGTGTGGGGCGGGGTTGCTGTGGGGCATCGAGTACGTCTGTGTGGCTGCTAGCTGCGGGACATCAAGTACGGATGTATGACTGCTACAAAAACCCCACCTGGAAGCTATACTGAACGTACTGAGGCAACAGCTACAGGCCGAGCATGGCCGACCATGGCCGAGGGTTACCAAGGAGGTGATGTGACCGGATCAGTCCCGATGCCAAGGAAGACGGCAATTAAGAACTGGAGGTCAATTATTCAATAGACAATAGGAATTGCTTGCTGGTGAGCGATAGAGAGTAGCGGAGAGGGAGGAGGAGGAGGGAGTGGAAGGGAAGGAAGACTAAGAGCTACGTCTGCCGGGGCTTCTACAAGGAGGCACGTCGGACAGCCACACTTCCGCTCGAGCGGAACTAGCGGAGCTAGCCGCTGGAAGGAAGTGGCTGGGAGCCCCAGAGTCCGGACATACCCTTTTGGCACACTGCACACAAGTGTCCCAAAAGAGAACCGACGAGTCCGAGAACGGCTGAGAGAGACCAACGCAATGGTGGCCGGAGAGAGAGGCATGAGGGACCCTGAGCAAGCCTTAACCCTGACCCTGAGCAACCCGATCCACACCTAAGCCAACCTCTTGCGTATGTATTGAACCGCCTCATGCCGACAAACCCGTGCGCGGCCCGCGTGCACCAACGTCCCCCACTGAACTACCCAAAACGCCAATTCTCCGGTAATGGCCTATGTCTCCCAGCAAGTCAGATGGACAGCAGAGCTGAAAGTGATGGTGGTTCAAAGACACGATGGGGTGCTACTTACAGGCCCATGGGAGAGGAAGAGAAGAAGAAGAATTGACTCGGCCACTGGGCCAGTCTGAGGCCCGATGGAATCCAATCGAATGTGGATTCAGCACGTTTGATGTGTGCGAGGGTACGAGGTCAATGTGGCTCAGGGGTGATTAATGATTGGCTCTCGCGGACCTCCCGGTCAACATCCTGCCACGTCACTGTCGTGTCCAAGTACCTTGTGTCGTACCCTCTTTGCCAAAATAAGCAGCCCCGGGATCCGGGTGACAAAGTCGCCTGGCATAAAATACGAGGAAATTAGGCTGGGTGGAGAGATCATCCCTTTCACTGAAGGTATATACTTAAGTCTACTAATAGGGACTGTGGACTGGATCTTCAGAGGCGGTAAGTAACCCATTGACATGAATACAACCCGGAACCCAAACTCTACCCACTCACCCTTAACGAACCCGTCATCGCCGTAGTCACAGGCTGGTTGGCAACGCCCTTGGTTGATTTTTCGTTCTACACCATATGCTGCTACGGGTGTTGGGCAACGTATCTATGCTCGGTCCGGCTGCACAAGATACGCCGAGGCGTCCATGCTCTGCTGCTGCTCAGGCTGTTCTCGTGAGTTCTCGGGAGGGCACTACAAGCGGGGTTCGAGCTTGGACACAGTGTATACAAGCACACGCTGATGGATGAGGCCTTGTTGGATTCAATCCCGCAACCTTTAGACAGCATGCCATGGATTGCGTCCCGTTGCGCACAGATATACTGCTGTGTTGGCTGTGCTCCAATCCTAATCCCAACAATCCCTGCGCTATGGGAAAGAATTCCATTGATTGCGTCCCCTCGCCAAACGATGCTGCTGTTGCTGGCTTGGAGAAGAGGCTGAAGCAAGTGGGATGTGGTACGATTGAGCGAGTGTGCACAGGAAGGAAAATTAACCCTTCCCTGCCCTGCTGTTGGCTGTTGGCCGTGGACGCATGGATGGAGGCTACCTCGTTTCGAGCAAGTCAGCATCTTCCAAGATGGTCGACCCTATTCTGACTCAAACGTTTACAAGACTTGCTGGTACACTGCCTGGGGGAGGCCTGCTTCCAAGCCAGCCTACAGCATCTGTTCCTGGGTCATCGTGACATGGCGAGATGCTTGGCCGTTACTATAGTCGGGATGGGGCTGTCGTCGGCAGATCATGTGTATGTTTGTTTCGTACTAGTAAGAAAGATCTGGTCGAACTGAATTGATGAATGAAGCGGCCATGCAACTCGTCAGAATGTGTTGGCACAAGCACACAGCATTGCAACAACACAACAACGGTCTCTCCCGTGACTCGCCTTTTCTCTTGAAGACAACCGCCCTACTAGATGCAACATCCCCTGAGCAGCAACGAGATAAAAACGGAGAACGAGATTGGAGAATATTCATACAACAGTCGCCAACGCACAGACACTTACAAAGCCTTGGTTTCACTCGGAGTCAAGTACGTATGATGCCCTCGCTGCAGATACGAGGTCTTGAAAGCACACACAGCACCCCAAGATCCTATTAATGATACTGCTTGCTTAAGCCTGCGCTGGTTTGACATAAATTCTCAGAATTTCACGGCGATACCATCCATACTCAGGGTGCGAAGCTGTCATGTTGCGGGTAGGACTGATATTGCTCATCAAACCGAACTGATCACGACAGTTACGAGGGATCGGAGGCAGAATTTGATGACCACAATGCGGTTAAACACAAAAGTCGAGCAAAAGTCGACCTTAGCATAGGAACATGAACAAGTCCTAATGTCTGTGTCCAACTACCGTCAATAGTTTGCAATGAAATTGCTTAATTCACGGACTCAGTTATGCGAGTCAGCGTCATCTCGTTTCTCGAGGCCCTGATAGATGGGATCAGTGACTAAATGGAATTCTATAGTGGTGTAGGCACATGATAACGGAATAAAGAATGTGCCCGCAAAACCAAATCCTGTTCACCCGGAGTACATACCCCCAGGTCTAGTAGCACAGTGTTTTCGCTTGTGGCTAGGTACTTTTGCAAACTTCATAGTGTTTCGACATGGGCTTCAACCCAAGTAACGACTGCAAAAAGCAAAAAGAGACATTACATGTCCAGCTTACCCAAAGTCACAATCATGATGTGAACTCAATGTCCGTTCTCTCGGAAGCGTCCAACTTACCCCCCCAGCCCCCAAGGCATTTGAAATGGTAGAGGTGACAAGTATAAATGCACTTTACAAACGTTTTCTCATGCGTATAATTGTGAAAACGGTTGGTCCGCAGTAACGGTCGGCCTCGCTACTACCACAGAATGTGAGCACTGAACGTCGTATTGGACTAGGAAGCTTCTGCGACTGACTCGTCCAGAAGACGGGTGCGAGCTCTAAAGGAATGGAAAATGACTCACGTGACTCAGGGTCCGCGCGGTCCAAGGACGGATGTCAACAGTAACACGTTTTTGGCCGACGAAGTGGAATACATTACGCCATAGTACGAGAGCATGCATGCAGTATCGTTTTAAAATGGTCTGTGCCTTCTGACAGTCGACAGTCAAAAACGGGGACGTGAACCAGCCTATATTCCTTCATCTATATGTCGAAAGAGAGACGGAAGTAGAGATGAAAAAATACCTTCCTTTGCTATACTTCTTTTTTTCAGTTTAATGAATGAAAGAGACCTTGGGGCAGCATCTATTCATTTGGAGGATGAATGAGGGAGAGCCTTGTCCGTCTTTTTATGCTTGCTATGACGGCGTGTTCCGTGGTGATGTGGAGACTACAGATAAAAGCCAATGGAATTTTTGTTCCTCGTCTTGATACCTAGCCTCGGTCAGATAATGTGAACTAGTGATGAAATGGTGTTGAATCGCGAACTCGCATTGCAAACGGAGAGGTGAAACCAACTCATCATCGAGTCGGAAATACCACGTCAGAAAAAAAGGCCCCCCCCCCCGCATTAGATATGGCGTTGATTTAACTTTGATCGGCGGTGATGGAAATCTCACAAACGGCCAACACATGATATCCGATTGTAACTCTGATTTGAACTGGAGTTCGGCTGGTGTTGCAGGAAGATACTGTCTTACACTGAAGGTGGCGGTAGTCCCATCCAACCAGCAACACCGGCAGAGAACGAACAAGTAGCTAGCAGCCGCCACCGGAGACTACGGTAGTAGCAAGGAGACAGAAAACAACTGAACTCCTAGGCCTATTAGAGGGACTGAAGGGACAGTGACGAAGACAGGCCAGCTACTCTAAGGCTAAACGTAACCCACCTAGGCCAAAAGACGCAGGAAATTTTTCGCCAAGAGACGTTAAAAAGCAACGCGACGGGAGGAACCGGGAGCCAAATCGAACTATTCAGAGGTAAAACGAAGTTAGGAAGACCAACAGGTTTGGTGAACCAATCAAGAGACATGATGGACGCTGGAGACGTGATGAACGGCCAGTCGACCGCGATGGATGCGTTCTCGCACCACGTGGTCCCACACATAATCAATCGGGCAGATTTTACCCAATCAGCCTGGGCTTTCAGCAAAAGTCATGGCCACAGTGTTGTCCGCGTAGAGCTCGATGGGCAGTGTGGCAGAACAGATGCGCAGTTTAAAACAAATGATGTGCCCAAAGAGTGCATTGCGCAGCCTATTACCCATCGCCATAAATTGCGCAGCCCATTACCCATCGCCATAAATATTCGGAAGTAGATGTATTGCTCACTTTTTGTTGACCTACGGTCATTTGTGGCAAATGCCACTTCTTCCCTCACTGCTGACCGAGGTTGAGCCCAGCAACCCGCTCATACTTGGATCCAAGGTGGAACCGAAGGAAGCCATTGGATTTGATCTCGAGGTCTATGCCGGATAGGCTTGACAAGCTTAACCCTACGGAATCGTAGATATCCTGCGAACGGCATGCAACAAGAAAATTCAGGACGGCCTGAGGGCGGGAGCCTCAGCAAGAGGTGAGGAACGGCATCGCCTTTTCCATATCGGCTCGCGGAAGAGAGCTTTACACAACCGCTGAATATCCAAGCGTCTCTCTCCTTCTCCAACAGGATCCAACAGGTAAGCCGGAGGACATCTAGTACCCGGGCTCACCTTGTATGCCTCCGTGAAATAAGCCTGTGGCGCGCTCTAGATTTTAGACAAGCCACACTCTTCACTAGGATCTGGTGCGTATGACCGACCAGGCACTCAGAGGATGGTAAGCAAGTATATTACTAGGAGAAGTATAAAGGGCAAACGATGACGGTCGCTATCGAAGAGGCTTGAGAGAGAGACATCAGAAGGGAAGAGAAGTTCATGCGCGCGTCGGTGGGGCTGCCGGCAGTGCCGCGAGGAGCATCGTGGAGATGCAGTAAGAGGGTTTTGTATTTATATGATGTGCCACAGCATCTCATTTCACAAAAGTCCTCTTGATTCTCGAGGGATAAAGTTTCGCTATGGTCACTGATGACAATTTTCCACTTGCCCTATTGGGTCTCCACAAAGGATAGAGGGCATCGAAGCTACCGAACCTACGACGCCCGCAGCGTGTGCAGCAATATAGTGTGATGGCTGCTGCGAAATGGCGATAGCGTCGCTCGGGGTTGCTATCAGACGCAGAAAAACGTAAGATCAACAAGCACGGGGCGACAAGCGTCGCTCGGAAACGTAGACTTGATAATCGCGCTGGCGGTCGAGCCAGCCACGATGGAACTGGATTAAAACTTGGGAGCCAGCTAGCTCTTTGATCAGACAGAGCAGGCGGGCCTCAGCTTGGAGATTAGATCAGGTCGGATCCGAACCACTGACCAACCTGGGACGGGGTTAGGATGGCGAAGGACGCACATATGCGCCGCCGGGCTTGCCATCCCGCCTTGGCCCGTGACATGACTCGTCCGTCGTTCTTTGAGCCCATGCCCTACCCGAGCACAAAGGGACACCACTAGTACAGCAGGTACTCGTGCATCCAATCAGGAAGCCGATGAATTGGGTACTGGTAGTAGTAGTACACTATCCTGTCCAACCTGCTTACCCGCCGCATTGGTGTTCTACCAGTAGGATAGTCCATGATCTATAGCAGGTTAGGAGGGCAGACAATCAGGCCGAGAGATAGCTTCCTTCAGTTTCAGTCTCAGCGCGTTCCCCAATGCAAGTTCCAAGGTCCTGGTTCAACGTTGTTGGTTACCAGTTGTTGGTGCCAGTTGCCAGTTGCTGTGGGTTGGAGTGCAGTACATTCTCATTCTATTGCACCTTGGTTGGAGAGGGTGTAGGGTGCCTACTCTACTCTTGCCTCGTCCGTATCGCGCGGGGCGAGGCGAGCGGTATTTCCCTCGGGCTGGCGGGCAGTCCAGGCGGGGGCGGAGCGAGCGAGGTGGGTGAGGTGGGCGAGGACATCAGGGTGGGTGGGGGGCTGCGGGGAGGGCGCTAGAGCGTTGGCAGCGACCAAGGTGCTGGTGGTGGTGGTGGTGGTGGTGGTAGGTGGTGCCCCCCCCGCTGGATGGCCGGTAGATGTGCGTGTTTGGTAGACAAAGGGAGTTGCCGTTTTGGCGCGTCCGACCAGGGCCCAGTTCTTGGTGGAAGGGATCCGCAGCGGTTCCTTTTCCACCCACCAGCCCGCTTGGAGTTGGAGCCAGGCGACGTACGCGAGGTAGGCCGCGTTGCGCGTGCGCGCGCGAGCGGGCGCACGTACATCCCCAACCCATTCCCATTCCCATCCCCATTCCCATTCCCATTCCCATTCGCGTACGACTTTGATGTTTGCTCGCCCGCTGCGGCGGCCTTGGGTGGGCCTGTGCGCGTCGCTGGCTCTTCGCTCGGGGGACCGAGCAGGACGGCGGCGCGTGTGGCGTCGACTTGAGCTGGGTCCGGGCAGCGCCTCCGCGAACAAGAGCTGACGCACCTGGTCCAACATAAGTCGATGTGTGCGGGCAAAGCGGGTTCCGTCCAGGGCCCCAGGGGCAGCAGGGATGTTGAGGAAGCCGACGTGGGATCCTGGTGCGGCAGCGGCCAAGAGGGGCACCCAGGGTGTGAGTTCGTCGGCATGGTTGCCGATGAGGAAGCAGTTGGGGCGGAGCCAGTGCGCCAGGCGGCTGGGTCGGCGACGAGGGCAGGAGGGTCGAGGGGAAGGACACGCAAGTCCCTTTGGTTGGGAGGGAGGGAGGAACGGGTTTCGTACTGTGCCCAGGACTGGCGAGCGCGTACGTCGATCCCAAATCCTTCGAAGCCTTCCGAGCGGAGGAGATGGACCAAGAGGCCGTTGCCACAGCCTAGATCGACAAACCCACCGCGCGGTCGGCCATGCTGGTCGGGGTAGGTGCGCGCCCACAACTCGAGGAGGTAAGCGGCGATGGCCAAGTCTTCGTACACGTGCTTTTTCGGGTCGGTCGCCTCTTTCCACGAGGCGAGCAAGCGGGGCGCATGGGCCTGCTTGAGCGCGACGTAGCGGTCTTGGAACGCGGCTTGCGGCACGAGCACATCATGGTGGACGCGTTTGACATAGGCGCGCGCAATGCCCAGGGCGTGTTTGTGCTGCAAGTCGAGCAGCGCCTTGGCGGTGCGCATGAGGCGGGACGAAGGCTCGGCGGCCAGGGCACCACCACTGACCTCGTCCTGTGGCCGGGGCGAGGTGCACGAGGCGGAAGGGGGAAGAGGAGCGCGTCGAGTCGGAGCGTGCCGGTCGACAGTGTTCCATCTGCCAACGCGGGGGCTGTGCCCGGTGGGTGCGGGAGGAAGCGGAAAGCGAGTGCGCGTACTTTGGGGTGGTACCATGGCACCTCTTCTTCCCTCGGCGAGGGCGACAAGAGCGGGAGGTAGACCACCAGACCTTCTTGCCCGGCGGGCGTGGAGCGGTGGTAAAAGGAGCAGAGCTGGTCCATCGGCCGGTCCAACGCTGGGTTGCGCGGCAAGAGCCGCCGGTACACCGTCTCGCGCAACGTGTATTCTTCCAGCATGGGCGGCCCCGAGGGGGGATCGACGCCCTCGTGCTCCTGCGCGACCGAATGGGAGTCGGAGTGGGAGAGCGAGTCGGAGGCCGAGTCCAAGTCCGTGTCCGAGTCGGAATGGGAAGGGGACGCGAGGTCGTGGGCGGTCAGGACATGGGCCAAGCGGGAGGGGCGGAAGGGCGCGGGCGGGGTGTGGCGAGCGAGGATGTCGGCGCGGAGGATGTAGGAGGAGTTGCGTTCGGGGTGGTGGACGAGGGTGTGCATCAGCGTGGTCCACGCGTCGAGGGGGAAGTGAGCGTCGCACTGGGCGAGGGCAGACCAAGCGGACCAGGTGGAGGCGGTGGGGGCAGTGGGGGCGCTGTCGTCGTGGGTGGGCTTTGGCGTGGTGGGCGTGTGGAAGCGCATGGCGGGCAGGGCGGCCATCTGGTGGGGCGCGAGCGGCGGAGTGGCGAGGTGGGGCCAGGCGCCGCGCGCCGAGGATGGGCGCTGCGGCGGCGGGGAGAAAGTGGACGTGGGCGCCGACTTCGGCCTTGGCCTTGCGGCTGGCACGCACATCCTTCCTCCCGGGCGGCGCCCATGCTGGTGACGTCCGTCCACTTGGTCTCCTCGCTCGCCGGCGCAACGATCGACGCCCGAAGGCAAGGCGACGAAAAAAAAATCCAAAAATGCGACGCCAGTAATTACATTTCGCTTTTTGCGTTTCGGCCACCAGCGAGAGCTTCACTACTAGCATCCGTGGTCTATATGCTGCATTCCTGGTTAGTAGTTGTGCCGCCATCTCAGTAACACAGCAACCCCACTGTGGACGCCACGGCACGCTGCAACGCACCTGTGACGCGCTTCCCAACGCGGATCTTGGTGGCGCGTATCCCCATTGGAGCGGGCATCGGATGCGTCTGAGGCAGAGGGATGAGGAGGCCTTGACGTCACGGGATAGTAGCGAGCCCACGCCTCGTTGGCGTCGCACACACGCGTTGATCTGGCTATTTCACCCCTACCAACGACACGACGTCGGCCACGTGCAACGCCACGTCCACCACGAGTTGGAGCGCACACCACGCATGGGCTCGTTGGCAAGAGGGTGGGGCTCTTGCTTGGAAACCCAGTCGACCGCAGCCGTGCAGGCGTTATGGATTTGTGATTGTTGAGGTGCGGTCTTACGCCCTTGATTATGGCCATTAAGTGTGTCCACCAGGCGATTGGGTCCGGTGCGGTGGTGCTGTGCGGTGCGGTCCAAATGACCAACGGTGCGGTGCGGCGGTCCTGTCCCAGTGCAGTCCGAATTCGTCATACGGCAGCGGGGAAACGAGCGCGGGACTTGAACTCGTCGTCCCACCTCGAGCAGACTTGGCGACAGATCTTGGCCGAGCGAACTG
The DNA here is from genome assembly GCA_003971905.1 of Moniliella sp. 'wahieum'. Classification (NCBI taxonomy): domain Eukaryota; kingdom Fungi; phylum Basidiomycota; class Moniliellomycetes; order Moniliellales; family Moniliellaceae; genus Moniliella; species Moniliella sp. 'wahieum'. The sequence goes on along the minus strand of RSEE01000121.1, from coordinate 24,124 downwards.
AAACGCCTCGACTGATGCATCATGCATCACAGATGGTTGCGTTGTATTCTGTATTCTACACCTTTGAGAGGGTCATTACTTGGTGATGGTATTACTACTGATAGTACTTCGAGTCGCTGCTGGGGATTGAAGGCGAGGGATTGCTAGTTTGGATGCCGATGGTATTCATTCAGAGGTTGTGGGGAATGGTGCCTAATGTACCAGAGGGAAAGGAGAAGCAACCACACCATAAACCAACGCGTGCGAGCGAGACAGACACAAAGGGGTCTGATCAAGGAAGATCCAGAACCGCGTCTCTGGTAGTACGCCCAGCAGCCGGTGTGTGTGTGTGTGTGACGCGTCACTCCCATGGGCGACATGGAGGCTGTGGGTCTCGACATGGCCGAGACGCTATGGTCGAGGCTTCTCCCACCGATCCAATGTCCGTGGAGGAAGAGAGGAAGAGAAAATCAGCCTTCTGACAACTACTAAGCGGAACATGCCATGACAGCGCTGGAGCAAGAAGGGGCGAGGTAGCACCTTGGCGAGCACATCTGTCACGCCTGACTGTGAGCGGCACAGAGAGCCATACTCTGTTGCGCCGGTGGAGGAGAAGTGATGCGGGTCTGACGATGGCTGTCCCGCAGGACTGGTACCGTCCCCAGAGGAGCGCTGATGCCGCTGCCTAGTCAGGTTGCCGCCGTCACGGGCGCCAAAGGTTGCTTCGAATCGACGTGCAAGACGATGAGTGTGGGTCGCATGTCGTGTCGGGGGCCAAGCTTAAGCGTCAAGTTCATCATCACTGACGTTGAGCGTGTTGGCCGGAACGTTGAACGTTGACCGTAAACAGCAGTTATCTCGCGATGTTCACAAGGTTGCAAGCGCAATTAGCACCAATGTCAGGTGTTCCCCCCGCGTGCCAGTTCCAGCCTGGGCACACAACAGGTAACCAACAGTGTTGATTGGGTGAACCAACTGTCAGCCGGCGCTCCGAGCGGGGGGGAAACCCACCACCCCCATCAGTATGGTGTGGATCTGTTGGGCCGAGAGAAAGAGGGGGGAGAGGGACAGAACCATGACCGGGGACGTGCGTGCTGACGAACTGTGGTGATGGTGCGGCAGGAGTGGGAGCCCACGCACAACGCTCGTTTGTTGTTCGGATAAGGTCGACGGCGCGACGGCTCGAATGGCACGTCGAGAGATAGAAGAACACTCTTCACCTCCCTTCCCCCCCCCCCTCATTCGTACACCGTCGATGAGTCGCGGCCAACGTGAGGATTGATACCTCCTCCGTTGCTTTTATGTGAGAGTCGCGGGTGTGCTCGGAACAGGGCACTGTGGGCAGCGTCGCTTTTGGGCCGTACCCGCATACATGTGGAAGGGTACCGTTTGTCCCACTTCTTCTCGGTAGCTCCACAACTAAGAACCAATGGGTGGGCAACAGCTGACTGGGGTGACAATCATGCCTGTTTACCCTCAAGACGCAGAACTGAACCTGGAAGAGACAACTGTGGGAGATGCCGATGACAAAAGCCGCTCGAACGCACATCCAGCCTGGTTGTCCATGGTCCTTTTTTCGCGCTGCATCGTTTCGCCTCGGAGTTAAAGTGTAGAAACGGACGGTGAGAGGGCCAATCCAGTGCTGCGACAGTTGGTCCCACGAGGAGGGGAGGTGACGACGGAGGTGAGGGACGACGGTTGGGATACTGGCAATCTATTGTCTGTTGTGAGACGAGCACGCCGGTTGGAGGCCAAACGAGCGCAAGAGTAGCTGTGGGCAGTGGGTGTGCTGCAGGCACCAATGTCGGCGGTGCGTTTGGCCCTGCTGTGGCTTTTGCGTATAATAGCGAAAATAAGTTCACAAGAGTGTATTAGTGATGGAGTGCGACAGTTGCCGGGTTATGATGACCAGCGAGGGCTGTTCTTCGCCCCCCTCGTTCCGATCGCTCCCTAACCCATTCCCGTCCCCGCTCGCTGGGCCGCACGTATGAACAGATAGAACGGATAGGACGGATAAAAAAGGGGGCCCAAAGTGCTCGTTGGACTCTCGGCTACCGTGTCGGGCCGTACTGCATCTGGCACGCGCGACTCTATCGCAACTTACTTCTCCTCTTGCCCGTTGGCAATGACATTCGCATTGGCATTCACATTGGCATTCGCATACATTGGCATTCGCATTCGCATTCGCATTCGCATTCGCAGTCGAGATCAGGCCCGGACTGGTGGCCTGACCCCTAGGCATAGGTCAGAGCGTGGGGCGCATGGTCTGACACCGATCGTGCTGGCGGAGACAAACAACTGAAACAGAAGGTGGTGGATTGGGCACCGGCCCGGGTGGGGAGGTACATCCACGCAGCCTACCCTCTGCACCTATACCTATCTGCCACCTCCTCCTATCCTGCGCGGTGGCCTACACGTACCCGTGCACCTCTCCGAACCTCTACGCAGAGGGCACGTGGTACCAATCGCCAGCAACGTTGGCACTCACTCAAGGTGGCTTGCCTCTCCGGTACCCTGCGTCTGAACTGGGATCAGGACAGAAACCTGGACCTGGACCTGGATTTGGACGGGGGAACACCTACAACCCTCCGTGCCTCCCCTCGCCCACCACATCCACATCCCCATCCCCATCCGTATCCCCATCCCCATCCACATCAGTGACAAGGGGTAAGGGGGGGGTGTACGTCGCTCCATCTAAGTTGGCCCTCCGCCCGTGGTCGCAAGTCCATCCCATCCCATCCCAGCCCGATCCGATCCGATCCGATCCGATCCGATCGCCCAAGTACGCTTGTCGTTCCCGTTGCCGTGGGCACAACGTGCGTGCGAGACGAGCACACGGTACGTTTGGGTCGAGGGTGAGGCGTGGGACGGCGACCATCCTGCGGGCAGAGGGATGGAGCAAGGTGGAGTGGGTGCGGAGGACGAGGTGGACGAGGTGGACGAGGTGGACGAGGTGGACGAGGTGGACGAGGTGGACGAGGTGGATGATGAGGTGAAGCAAACCCGGCTGCCTTGGCTTTGTCCTCGGCGGGGGTGGATTGGAGGTGGGGGCGCGGCAGGTATTCTAGTTCGCAATCGCGGGTGACATGTGACAGGATGCAGTGCAACCCACGTGGTCGGGGCCCGGGACGTGCGGAATCCCCGCGTCCCGCTTCGCGTACCGAGTGGCCAGATCTGACTGACCAACTTGATGCTTTTAGCTTGATGCTTTTAGCTTGATGCTATTAGCTTGATGCTTGATTGCCGGTCGCCACGAGGTCGGCGAGCATGACAGCGACGGGACTCGCAACGCGCCACGTACCCTCCGCGTTGTCCCCTCCTCTGTTGGTGTCAAGTGTGCGCGTGGGCAGACCCTAAAGCATGCGCAGTGGGAATGGATAGGGCGCCCCACTGAGGTGCCAGCGAGCACGCGCGCAGAGCAGCCACGTGTGGGGGGAAGGTACTATAACGCGCAATAACCTACCTTCGTGCAGGGTGTGTTTCCTCGGAAGCAGGTGTAGAGCAATACGCGCGCATTCTCCTTTTTCGGGAGTGCTAGTGATTACTGATTGCTGATTCCTGATTGTTGGTCCCAACCCGAAGGGCGACACCAAGCGCTCGGGCCCAGCAGCGTCAAGCTAGAGCAGTCCGGCCCAAGGGACGAGGACGAGCGAGCGCACACGGTTGCCCTGCACGAACCGGGTCATGGTGGTGCCCTGCCGCAAACGGACCCCCAACGGTGGTCGCCACAGCTGCCTCGGTGCCCGCGGGGGGGGGGGGCAACCCGGCCCAACCCGGCCCAAACCAGCCGCCCCCAAACCCAAGTGGATTACGCTCAGCTGACTTGCAACGCTGCAGAGCACGTTGCGCAGCAAGGCCACCCTACTCTGTCCCACTTGCGACCCACGCGGTCAAGCGCAAGTCCGAGCGGCGCTTATAGGACCGCAGCTGGACTGCTCCCTGTGTGGCTGTGTCTGGTACCGCTACTCTACTGTTTTGGCGAGCAAGGTCGCACTACTTTGCTGGCGCCGGTCCCCGGCCGCGTGCAGCCCCCGACACGCGTCCTGCACGCCGAGGCGGTGGAAACAGCCCCCCCCCCCCCGTTCGAGTTCGATACTGAGCACGACAACTTGATGGCCCAGTGGCGGAGGCGAAGAGGCCTGCTGGGGCGGGCCAGCCGGCGCTCTAGCCGGCTGAGTCGGGCTCGGCCGAATGAATGGGAGACAGAGAGCGGGTGGAGGGCTGTGCCGAGGCAGCGGCCAGTGGCGCTGCTGCGTCTCTCGTCTCTCGTCTCTCGTCTCTTGTCTCTCGTCTCTTGTCTCTCCAATCTCCAATCTCACTCTCTCACCACCAAGTGCCTGCGTACTCTGTTGCTCACGCTGGGCGGTGCCCGCCTCTACGCACTAACCCCAGGACGCGTGGAGCGTGGAACGTGGGACGTGGACCACTGAAGGGACCAGCGCACCAGAACGAATGAATGGGCAGGCGAGTCTGACGAGGCGGATGGAAATGGAAATGGAAATGGAAGTGGGGATGGGGATGGGGATGGGGATGGCGGTAGTGGTGGTGGAGACGGTGGTGGCGACAGTGGTGGTTATGGTGGTGGAGGGCCGTGCGTGTTGATTCGGAACAAACACGTAGCAGGGTTCCGCGCCGCGTGGTGGGGGACACTGGCGCTGTGCGGGCACATGCCAACCAAGGTGGGACAGTGCCTCTGCGGGCCGCGGACCACTTGCCCGTGCCCGCCACTGCCCCCGTGCCCCAGGGCGCGTGGCTCGGTGGATGACAAGTCACCGTTGGCAGGGCAACCAGCCACGGCCGGCGTCTTTGGGGCGGGCAGGTAGGTCGTACCTCCTCCTCCTCTTCCTCTTCCTGCGCCCACCCTCCCCCCCACCACCCCCACCTCCACCCCCGCCATGGACAACTACGTTCGCATCGAGAAAGTGGGCGAGGGTACGTGTGTGCCTGTGCGGCTGCTAGCGAGCCTGCGTGGCGTCTGCGATCTGGCAGCTGACCGTTCTGACCTTGTTCTCCCCCCTCGCCTCTGCTCAGGCACGTACGGTGTGGTGTACAAGGCCAAGGACAAGGCCAATGGCCGCATCGTTGCGCTTAAGAAGATCCGCCTCGAAGCCGAGGACGAAGGCGTACCCTCCACTGCCATCCGCGAGATCTCGCTGCTCAAGGAGATGGACGCCCCCAACATTGTCCGGTGCGTGCGCGCTTGCCTCCCGTTCTCCTCCCTCTTTCCCTTCCCCTTTCCCTTCACGTTCCCGTTACCCTTGCGTGTCTTTGTGTCTTTCCTGCCCCCCTCCCCCTTCCCCAGACGAGACTGACACGCCAGCCGACCCGCAGCCTGTTTGACATTATCCACCAAGAACAGAAACTGTATCTGGTGTTTGAGTTTCTCGATCTCGATCTGAAAAAGTACATGGACAGTGTCGGTTCGCGGAACGAAGGGCTGAATCCTGCGATGGTGAAAAGTTTACGTACCAACTGGTGCGGGGGATTACTACTGCCATGCGCACCGGATTCTGCACCGGGACCTGAAACCGCAGAACCTATTGATTGACAAGGAAGGCAACTTGAAGTTGGCTGACTTTGGACTAGCAAGGGCGTTTGGTATTCCCCTGCGGTCGTACACTCACGAAGTCGTCACGCTCTGGTACCGTTCGCCTGAGGTCCTGCTCGGTTCACGCCACTATTCCACCGCGATCGATATGTGGAGCGTCGGGTGCATCTTTGCTGAGATGGCTCTCCGATCGCCCCTCTTCCCGGGCGACTCGGAGATTGATGAGATCTTCCGTATTTTCCGGTACGTCGGATGGGATGGCTACAGCTAGGGGCAGCGAGCGAGCACGATGAGGGGTTTGCCTTGTCTTGCCGTGTCTTGTCTTGCCTTGTCTTGTCTTGTCTTGTCTTACCTTGCCTTTGCCTGAACCACTTTCTTTCGGAGCGGATGCGAGGCGAAGGACACGAAACTGACGTTTTGTGCTGGGATGGTGTGGGGTGACCCCTCACTTTGTTTTTGTGCACACAGGACATTGGGGACTCCTACGGAAGAACGTGGCCTGGACTCAAACAGCTACCGGACTACAAGTCTTCGTTTCCTCGGTGGCGGTGTATCGTTAGCCAAGACGGTACCGCAGCTGGATGCGGACGGGATCGACTTGTTACAGAAAATGTTGACGTACGACCCGGCGATGCGCATCAGCGCTAAGCGCGCCCTGCAATGTCCCTACTTGCAGGAGGTGTGGCAAGACTAGGCTGGCTCCCTGTGGGTGGGTAGGGTCGGGGTGGATGTCGCGTCGTCGTGGCGCTGTGTGATGGGGGGGGGGGGGGGGGAAACGCGCCGCGAGGGGCGCAACCCACGAGGCGAGAGGGAGGACAAAGGGGGGGGGGGGGAAGGAAGTATGATGGAGAGGGGACGGGAGGCAACTGGTCCGAGTCCTCCCTCCCTTGGATCTCCATCGTGCGTGTTTGTTTCGTTTCTTCGTGCTGTGCGATCGCGCGTGGGCAGGCATGGTCGGAGCGCCTGTTGACGCGGGTGACGTGGCGGCCACAGCCTCCATCCAAAGCCAAGGGCAAGGGGAAGTGTTAAGTGTTTAAGTGTTGGTCTGTCGAAGAACCTTCTCATCTTGCCTTTTGTCCTCGATGCCCTCTTTTCGCCCTTTGTCCTTGCCCCACGTTACTCCCCTATCTTAGCTCTTACCTCTCTCATTCCTGCGTGCTCGCTCCGCCCCCCGCCCCTTCGCTGTGTCTTTCTGTCCTGGCTCTCAACCTCAACCTCTACCTCTACCTCTACCTTTTCCCTCTGCCTTTTCCCTCTGCCTCTACCTTTTGCCTCTCTGTCTCTCGATCTCTGTGTCTCCCTCCTACCGCTCTCGATCTGCCTCCCCCTCTCTCCGTTCGCATGCATACAGTCCCGCCCCACCTCTGCTCTCCTTGCCGCCCGAACCGCTTTTGGTCCATGCTCGTCCCCTCCCCCCCCTCTCTCTCTCTCGATGCCTCTCTCTGTCTTTTTCCCCTCCTCATCCCTCCCTCGCCGTATTATGTGACATTTGGTCCGTGCACATACACCAGCCGGGACGAGGCGGGGGGGGGAGACCTTGACGCTTGATGCGTGTCGTTCAGTACGTGTCATTCAGTGCGTGTCGCTGCGTTGCGCCTCGAATGTAGCATTCCGTTCACCCTGTCTGTCTGTCGGTCTGTCTGTCTGTCTGGGACCTGGCTGGCGTGTTGGGTTGGGTTCGGATCGATTCGATTCGATCGGCGCCGCGGGTGTGGGTTGTAGCGTGAGATCCGGAGTCGTAGAGCCGCAACAAAAGTGGGGGCGACAGAAGACACTGTTCTGTTCTGTTCTGTTCTGTTCTGTTCTGTTCTGTTCTGTTCTGTTCTGTTCTGTTCTGTTCTGTTCTGTTCTGTTCTGTTCTGTTCTGTTTCTGTTCTGTTCTGTCTGTCTGTTCTGTTCTGTTCTGTTCTGTTCTGTTCTGTTCTGTTCGCGTGCCTGGCACGGCGCATCACACCGTCGGCGAGAAACGGCGATACAACAAGAGAGAGTTGGGTGGCCGCCGCTGCGTTTCCCCCTGGGCACCAGAATGGCCCTGCGACGACTCGGTACCCCGCGGCGGTCTTTTGGTTTGGGCTTGCTTCTCTTGTCAGTTTTGTCGTCTTATCGCCATCGTATGAATTGGGACCTGCCGACCTCGCGTTGTCCTTTTGTCACATGTCACGTTCAACGTTCCGTACGTTCAACTGCAACCGCTCGTGGTTTCACCTTCAAGCTTCAAGCTTCAAGCTTCAGAAGAGTCAAGCTACAAGTCACTAGAAAAGTCCTCACTGGAAAGATTGGGAATGCCAATTTTGTCCGTCTCCATGCATATGCATATGGTGCACCATGGACTCTCGATACGAGTCTCATACTTGTGCACCTTGTGGGTACCGATCCGGCCTACAATATACACCCCCCCTACAGCCCTCCTTCTCACCACTGAGGCCTGAGGTACGGAGAACTGAGGACTGAGGGAGGTGTGCCACTCCCTATATCAGCGCGAAGCCACTAAGCGCTAACGCGCGAACCGGCCGGATCTGAGACCTGAGTCTGAGATCGGACTAAAGGCTGGAGCCCTGAGTCCTGAGACACGTGTTCCGTATCAAGTATTTAGTGCGAGATTGACGAGATTGATGCGTGACGAGATGGACGCCTCCTGCTTCTGGCGCTCAGCCCCAGGTCTCAGAGGGGGGGGGGCAAGACTGGGCGCGCCTTAGCCTTAGGCCTTATACCCGGCCCTCAGGCCTTGCGCTTCACGCGCTACCGTGCTCCCGCCTCAGTCCCAGTAGTGAAGCTTGCAGCTTGTAGCATACGATGGGATCGAGTTTTGTCCATCGAGATATCAACGTTCAACCGCTTCTGGTGTGGCGGCAGTGGATTGGCGCGGTGGGAAGCGACCACGTGCACCAGAGAGAGCTGGGGTAGAGCTGGTGTGTCTATATCCTGTCCATATAGACTGACAGGATGACCATGCGGTCCATGCAATGTGCATGGGTGGGATGGGCAGAGGACAGAGCGCAGACGCCCGCGGGGGTTGGACCCAATGCAACAACTGGTTTATCGCGCGATGGTGCATGGTGCATGGTGTATGTCATGTTCGGCCTTATACTATAGGCCCGAGGGCTTGCTGCGGCCAATATTAATAACGCGGAATCGGAATCCCGTTGTACGCTCCGGCTGTGACATGTGGATGTAGATGGAGAGTAAATATTAAATGTAGATGTAGATGTAGATGCCTCGATCCGCGGCACTTCGTCTCGGAGGATCATCGATCAGAGCCCCTCGGAGCGTGTCGTACCTGATGCAATGGTTACTGGACGGTGGTGTTGCACCCGCAGTGGCTGTTGTGAGTGGCACTGCCCTAGCTGGGTTCAACGTTTACATTTTTTTTGTACGCCGCACGAGTAGTAGACACTGCTGGAGGGCATTCCTATGTTCTTCCATACCACCGCCACATCTTCGCTCAACGTCTCAACGTTCAACTCGGTACCTCGTTCTTGTTCTCGCTCATCTACTACTTGTGGTAGCTCAGAGCTCAGACCGCGCCGTCTGCCTGCCGTAGTACGTCGCTATAGTGGGAGGGGATGGAGATTGATGCATGATGATTTATCAAGCTCAAGCTTGAACTTCAAGCTTCAAGAGCTTCAAGATTGACCGTCGGCAGGAGTCCGATGGTCAATGGTCGATGGTCGATGGCTGCAACCTTCTTGGTTCGCACATGCAACCTGCCCAGCGAACCGAACCGAACCGAACCGAACCGAATGGAATATCGATGCAGCAGGGGATGCCCAGAGAGGAACGACTAATGAGGAACTAACTAGTAACTAGTAATGCAGTACCGAGTAATGATGCAGATGGTGCGAGGGATGCAAATGAAGGGTACGCTTGGCATGTACCTGCCCCCACTCGCCACTCTCGATCCTCCGGGAGAGACGAACAGAGTGGGCCGATGGGGCCCTGAGCTAGTCACTCGTCACGCGTCACCAACTCGGTCGGATTCCAATCGCTCCCGTTATTGTGTAGTCACTAATAGCCAAGCCTTAGATCTCCGAAGCTTGGCCTCCCGCCTGAGGCCTCACGCGTCACGCCTACCGTGTGCGTGTTGGGCGCACGTGCAATATGGCCTGGAATATGGAATGGTTAATGGCGCTTGAAACCGGCGTGTGGCTGCCCTGTGCGATCTGCTTGTAACCTTCTGGCCACGCAACACACACAGCTGGCCGTAGATCTCTGGTCTTAATCTTCCAGCAGCCTACTGTACAGCGGCGGCACCGAACCCACCGATATGCCATACCTAGCCCAGTCCCTGGCCAGGCCCGACGGGGGAAAAACGCACTGCCAGGCCTCAGGTACGCCCCTCACGCCCTCACGCGACGCCTCACCACGTGAGGGCCAAGGCCAAACGTCAATCATTTAATCGTTAATCGCACTCGCCTCCTGCGGGCAGGTTGACCGGTGACCCAGGCTGTTGTGCGGACACTCTCCGTGTGCCGGGGCCCACCAATGGTATCGCAAAGGTTATCGATTATCGAGGTATCTCGCCGACTCGGGAATCGCCAGTAGCACAGCGCGCAAGTATGATACCGTAAGTAGGACCTGTACCTAGCGTAACTGATTCACCCAAACCCACCTTCAAGCTTCAAGCTTCAAGCTTCACGTGCTTCACGTGCTTCACATCCGCCAAGGCACACCAGGGCACAGGCACACCAGGGCACACCTCAATAGCATGCAACATGTCAATGTACCACGACAATAACTCACTGAAACGCGCCCCCACCATGCATCATGCCCCACGAGTCCCTCCCTGGTCATCGGTCACTGCGGCAGTGCTCGCGCACGCAGGCCATGCGGGACCGGTCGATACCTCGCCTGCTGGGGAGCGGGTACAGGGTATAACCGGTTAAGCCTTAGGCCTTAGATCTTAGAGTCTGGATTGGCAGGGGGCAACGGCAGGCCGTGGGCAGGCCGTGGGCAGAGGGTACTGAGTGTCCACGCGGTACGGGACGCCTAAAGCTTGGCTTGAAGCTTCCAGTCAAAAAGTTGAGGTTGTTCCGGCTTCGCGACAACCTGCCGTCTGGCTGGTTACATGTTATGCATGTTATGCATGTTACCGGTGTTACCGGGTAGGCTAGTCACCGATTAGGCTGGTTAGGCAGGTCGCCTGTGTTGCTTGACTGGAAGTCTGACTAGTGTGACTCTTACCGCGTGCCTAAGCGAGTGCCTAACGAGGGACTGGACCAGCTCTTGCCTCTTGCCTCTGACGGGACGCTTGGCGTGAATCTGGGGGAAGCAGGCGCCCACCGTGTGCGGTGTGCGGTGGCCATGCCCAGCGGCAAGTCGCAAGTCAAGTACATCTGTCGCGCGGATGCCAAGCTTATGCCAAGCCAACTGCCACGCCGACGGGCGGCCAACCACGTGGTGAGCGGTGAGCGGTGACCGGTGACCAGTGACCAGTGACCAGTGACCAGAGCGGTATAGTGCGGCGCGCCCACCTGCTGCGGTTGCAATTCCCCACTATCCACCATCCCAAACTCTAGTATCCCATCTGGGGTAATTACCGTTCAACCATCCCAGTGGGTTTCCAGTTGGGCTGGGCAACCGCACAATCGCACCCACAATCGCACCCACAATCGCCAATCGCCAATTGCCAATCGCCCGTCTAGCCTGGGTCTAGGCCTGTGTGGGCCAGGCTGGCTGTGCCGCTGCTGCGCGCCGATAAACCGACGCGTGGCGCGTGGCAGGCGGGGCGAGACTGGTGCCACACCGGACGGAAAAAAAGGGATCATCATTCAGAGCCCGTGGCATTAAGCATTGCACTCCACTGACCACTGAATCCCACACTATACGTAGCGAGAGAGAGGAGATGGAGACGTTTGAGATCCGGCGAGGCGAACCTACCCCTGTTGTGCCACCGGACTATATTATACCCCTGCCCCTTTTCCTGTTCTCTTCTTGCTTTCTTCCTCTGTATCCGAACCTCTTTCCCGCGTTCTCTCTTCTTTCCTTTGCCTTGCCCTTGCCTTTTTCCTTTGGCTTTCGCTTTTTCTGCGTTTCCTCTACTCTTCCCACCATGGCCGACACGTTCCGGCCTGACCTGGAGGGGGACAAGATCCTGGGCCACATCTCGGGGCCCGAGTCCGAGGGGCGGTACTCGGACCCTGTATTGGCCGAGAAGAAACGGTCGATGGAGGAGCAAGATGTGGTGGTAAATGAGCTTCCGCGGGACGGTTCGACCGGATCCGCGGGGAGCGTGTACGAGCCATTCGATATGACCAAGGGCGATCCGTTGGACATGAGCGATGTACCGGAAGAAACGGGACCAGCGTTGACGGTACGAGCGTTGACGGTGGGCACGGTGCTTGGCCTTGTGGTGGCAGCATCGAATGTCTACCTTGGCCTAATGACTGGGTTCACATTTGGAGCGTCGTTGTTTGGGTCCTTATTGGGCGCGGCGATAATCAAGTCGATTTGTCGTTTGCCCATTGTAGGTGGTCACTTTGGACCACGGGAAAACGTAACGATCCAATCGACTGCCACGGCCTCAGGGGGTTGACAAGTCAATTCGTTTCTGCTATCCCCCATGTACCGGTTAGGGTTACTTAAAGATCCCGTGTCGGATTTCGGACGGTTGTTCACCTTGACGCTTGCCTGTGCGTTTTTTGGTGTGTTTGTCGTCCCTCCGTTCCGCAAGTTTTACATTCTCAAGCAAAAGTTGGTCTTCCCCACGCCCTCGGCAACGGCATTTACTATTCGTGCTCTCCACTCGGTCGGTTCGGGCGATGTGACACTCAAGAAGAAGACACGCTGTCTCTTGGTTGCCATGATTGCCTCTATTGTGTTTTGTGTCGTCAACACGTATGCCGCGGGAAGTACGTTATATTCCCTCTCCTCTGTCCATCCACCAGTTGCCATGGTGGACGCAAAAAATGATACTATGATCTTGTTGGTGAGAGGCTGTTGATGAAGGCTGAGGATGCTGACCCAGGATGCTATTTCTTCTTTCTTTCTTTCTTCTTTTTTCTTTTTCTTTTTCCTTTTCACTTTCTTTCGGGTTGGTTTGATCGTGTGCGCGGCTGGACGTTTTGCCTTTACGTTGGTGTTGGTTTAATTGCTGGCCTCCACGCAGTCCTGAAGGACTGGTACGTGTTCTACTGGCTGTACAAGTGGGGGGAAAGGCGCGCTATCAGGGAACAACTACGGGTGGTCCATTGAGCTCACACCAGCGTTCGTGGGAGCCGGCATGTTGAGCGGGACGAACGCAAGTTACTCATACCTGTTTGGCGCGGTACTGGCCTGGGGTATTATGGCACCGAGCTTTGTCGCGACCAAGTGGGCCGTGGGAAACAGTCCCCTGAAAATCCTTATGCCTGGAATTACATGTCCATGAAAGGCCCTGTACCGGGAACGCCTAATGGCAACGTATCTCCTCGGTACGTCTTCTTTTCTTTTCTCTTCTCTTCTATTGGCTTGGTCTTGGTCTTGGTCATGATCTTGATCATTGTACCCCCCCCCCCCCCCCCGCTCCTCACAAAAGGGAGGAGGTGAGAGACGCGGAGAGCTAACCTGTACCCCACTTATGTTGGAAACCGTGTTTGGTGCGAGCAGGTACGCACTACTGTGGATCGGAGTCTCGCTGATGCTGTTCAGTTCGCTAGGCGAGGTATTGGTGAATGGAAACCGATTTACCAAGCGTTGTGTGGCCTGGTGCGGCACGCAAGTGCCAAAGTGAGTCATCGGGCAACCGCTGCGCTCGGGGGGCGGGGGAGAAACCGGGCGCACAGGGATCCAGATGAAAAATTTACGATCCTGCCCCCCCTTCGGAGCAAGTTCCGTGGTGGTGGTGTGTGATTGGGATTTTGATTGCGAGTGCAGTGACGATGGGCGTGTGTGGGGGACAGTACCATGTCAATGTGGGCAACGTCGTGCTGGGATTACTCTTGGCAGCGATCTTTTTGACGGTCGGAGTGACCAGTTCGGGCGCGACGGACATTAATCCGATTTCGACGTGTGCAAAGGCCAGTCAACTGATCATTGGTGGTGTGGTACAGGCCGAAGGCGTGCATTCGGTCGCCCATGCTCAAATGGAAAATTTAGTTGCCGGATCCATCTCTGCGTCGGCCGCTTCGCACGGCGTAGACATGCTCGGCGATATGAAGACGGGACATTTACTCGGTGCGTCGCCGCGGGCTCAATTTTGGGCTATGCTATTTGGGTCCGTATGGGCCATTCCTTTCTCCGTCGGCATGTACGTGCTCTTCTCCAAGGCCTATCCCTGCATCAACGACGCAACAATCGAGACGTGCAAGTTCTCCCTCCCGAGCGTATCGGCCTGGACGGCAGTAGCGGAAGCCGTGACGAAATCAGGTGCTATTCCGTCACTCAAGTTGGGCCTCGTCGCACTCTTCCTCGGCCTGTTCTCCTTTGCCTTGGTCTTCGTCCGCCAATGGTTCGTCCCGAAACGGTACCACATTTTCTTTCCTAACTTCAACTCGGCCGGACTGGCATTCGTCACGCCGCAGCTGTACTACCCCATTGCCATGTCCATCGGCGCAACGGCCGTGCACTTTTGGATGAAGAAGAACCCGCGCTCATTTGACTTGTATGGCTACGCTTTGGCAGGTGGCATGGTCGCAGGCGAAGGGTTGGCCGGTGTGATCAATGCCATTCTTACCATCTGCAACGTCGATGGCGCCACGGTCGGCACCACCGTCGGCATTCCCCCGTGGTAAAAGAATCCCCCTCCCCCAAACAAAACAACGACAACAATAACAGCAAGGTTTTGTTTGTTTCTACCTACCCCCCCCCCCCCACCCTCCTTCCGCTACCAACGTATTGGCACCATTGTGACATGTGCCACCGGTTTGGTGTGTAGCAGTTGGGCACGCGGGGCGGGGGATACACCCCCTTTGTCTCTTTCCCCCTCGTATTCCCTATTCCCTTTTGGCCGCTACCAAACGGACCACAACAGGCGACGGTCAGATGCAGCAATGCGGATTTGGATTTAATCTGCTGCACCATGTACCGGCCGGATGCTGCCTTCTCTCTCCCCGTTTGCTTACCTGGCAAACCAAGGGTAACCGTGCCCCCCTTGATGACGTCGATACAACCCCCCCCCCCCAATACGTTTTGTTTTCTCTCTCTCTTCCTGTGACGGTGTAACGCAGTGAGTAGTGACGGTTGGATCCCCCTTTTCTCAGACTTCAGTTCAGTCCTAGTCAGTCATGACTTGAGGCGTATTGCATGTGCATATTCCGCGCTTACTAGGTACTGTCGTAGTTGCTTTTCGCACGCCCTCGCTCGCTCTCTGGGCGTGAGATGTGAGAAAGGTCCGCGTAGACCGCGCGTACTCGCGACGCAACGTGGTGGGCGCTCCTACGCGGTTATTACCTAGCACCAGTGGTGGTGTGACACCGAACAATGACGTTAACCATCGAGATCTAGCTAAGGGTGTGTCGACTATTCGGGGCAATATATGGCGACGTGGACATCAGAGGGTTCTTCTCCACCCCGACGGATCCTGCTTCCCCCAGTCAACACATCTCCCATCTCCCATCTCACACGTGACCCCACGGGTGAACTTCAACTTCAACTGAAGGATGACTTGACGGAGGATTGGATCGGTGGGATGACGTGGAGGGGACGAGCAGCCGCTCACGTGATGGGCGTCGGCGGGTGGGGCGGGGTGGGCGGTGGGCACTGGCGCCGTGCGTGGTGGGTTAGGTAAGCGGCCTTTCTACGCTCTTCCAGAAGCGGCCCGAGGGCTGGGATGGGATTAGCATTGGCATTGAATAGGATGCATTGCACACGACACGAGCTGCCCATCAGCACCCGCACCCACCACCTCCATCCCAATCGTCGTCATGGTCACCTGCACACGTCGCGGCTGTGGCGCCGACTTTGATCCGTCCGGGCCGGGGGAAGCGTGCGTGTACCACCCCGGTACGGCCGTGTTCCACGAAGGGCTCAAATCGTGGTCCTGCTGCAAGGAAGTGAACAAGCCCGTGCTGGAATTTGACCAGTTC
The DNA here is from genome assembly GCA_003971905.1 of Moniliella sp. 'wahieum'. NCBI lineage: Eukaryota > Fungi > Basidiomycota > Moniliellomycetes > Moniliellales > Moniliellaceae > Moniliella > Moniliella sp. 'wahieum'. The sequence continues at coordinate 8,596 of RSEE01000121.1, read as the reverse complement.
CTAGCCATACCCGGGTGCACCACTGCCCCCGCCCACACGACCGAGAAGCAAGTCCTTCCTACGGCATCCAAGCCTGCCGCCAGCCAAGCCAGTGCGTCCCACGTCACGCCCGATGGGAAAGAAGTGTATGGCGCTGCAGGTGCAGGTGCAGGTGCTGGCGCTGCACCTCAACCGGGTACCAAACCGACGCTTGCTCAGCCGGTTACCCAGCCCTTGGCTGGAGCTAGCTTGAGTGCTGCGCAGCGTGCGCAGGCGCAGGGCCCCAAGCCTGAACTGCCCGAACCGCAGGACCCGGCCGAGGCGGATGAGCCGGGCGCAGTGGTCGAGGGAAGTACGTGTCTCCGGCCCGGGTGTGGCCATCGGTTTGCCAGTTCGGAAACCGAAGCGGATTCGGGCCGACGGGTGCGCTCGAAAGAGACGTGCTTGTACCATAAGGGAACCCCCATCTTCCATGAAGGCTCCAAGGTGCGTATGGTACTCCCCTACATTGACATTGAGTTGGTTATGGCTGCTGCAGCGGGAGACTGACGACAGACGGGACGGATGTTTTTCTTTTTCTTTTGTGTGGCTGCAGGGCTGGTCGTGTTGCAAGCGCAAGGTGCTGGACTTTGACGATTTCCTCAAGATTCCTCCATGCACCACGTCGTCGCATGGGCATCTGTACGTGGGCGCTGCGCCCGAGGGTCCGAGGCGTACGAGAAGGTGGACGCACGGGTGGACCACTACGAGACGCCCGACAAAGTATTTGTGAGTGTGTATGCGCGCGGGGCAGCGCCGCCGCCCGAGTCGGAGATCACGATTGGCGCAGAAAAGGTAGAGGTGGACTTATGGTTGCCTGCGGTGGCGGGACGACCGAATGTGCGTCGGCGGGTGCAGCGCACACTGCTGCCGTTTGCCCCGGTCGACCCGGCTGCATCGCACTACACCATCGGCAAGTTCAAGACGGAAATCGTGCTGGCCAAGGCGACGGCCGGCGTGTCGTGGCCTGCGCTCGAGGCGGGCGCGGGTGCGGTCGGGTACGGCCTGACGTTTGGCCGCGAGGTGGATGCGGCGCAGAACGGCGCGTGAGAGTGGATGGGTTGTGCAATTCACTGGCCATGGGTAGTACTACATACTAGCTGCATGATAGATGCTCGAGGCATGTTGGATGTAGGCCAAAAAACCCAATAGCACGCGACACACGACAGTGGTTAGGTAACCACCCGCCCCCCCCCCGGGGGCACGTGCGTACGTCGCGTTGAACGTTCAAACGTTCACTATGCAATCCTCACGGCGATGCAATTTGAAACCAGCAGCGCACGCGCGAGCACAGCGCCCCCGTGCAGCACGCGTGCAGCCCCCTTGCATCCGGCCTGGATGCTGGCCGGGCGAGGCCACCGCTCCCGCCATCGCCACTGCCATCGCCACCCCCATCGCCACCGCCATCGCCACCGCCACCGCCATCGCCACCGCCACCGCCATCGTCACCACCATGGACATCCTCGACTTTGGCCGCGACCTGGACCTGGGCGCGCTGGACGCCGTCGTGGCTGCCATGTACACGGGCTCTGGCGCCACCCAGCGTGACGCCCAGCTGCTCCTGGCTCAGTTCCAGCAGCACCCCGATGCCTGGCAGCGCGTCCCGGCTATCCTCCAGCAGTCTTCTCGCAACGAATCCAAGTACCTTGCCCTCCAGATCTTGGATCGCCTCATCGCCACTCGTTGGAAGACCCTCCCGGCCGACCAGCAGCAAGGTATGTATCTCTCGGGTGTTCTCTCTCCCTGCTGTCTAACTCCCTCCCCACCCCCACCCACAGGCATCCGCAACTTTATCGTCGAAACCATCATCAGCGAGTCCAGTGACGAGAGCAACCTCCGCCGCCAAAAAACGTACATTAACAAGCTCGACATGACGCTGATCGAGGTACGTCTCCCCCCACTGTCCGGCTCACTCTGCGCTGGCCCTTGCCTGACCTGGCTGTGCTCCTCTGTTCTCTGCCCAGATCCTGAAGCAAGAGTGGCCGCACAAGTGGCCCAACTTTATCTCTGAGATCGTCGCGTCGTCCAAGGCGAGTTTACCGATTTGCGAGAACAACATGGCCATCTTACGACTGCTGTCGGAGGAAGTGTTTGACTTTAGTGCGGAGCAGATGACGCATGCCAAGACCGAGACGTTGAAGCGGCAGATGTGTGCCGAGTTTAGTGAGGTGTTTATGCTTTGCTCCCAGGTACTTGAGAAGGCTCAGAAACCTAGCTTGATCAAGGCTACACTCGAAACTACGTTGCGCTTCTTGGGCTGGATGCCGATCGGGTTCATCTTTGAAACGACCATCATTGATACGCTTTTGTCCAGGGTACGTTCCACGCATTCTTGCTGCGCCTCTCTGTACCGATACCTATACCAGGTGCAGATGCAGATGCAGATGCGGATGCGGCACGGGAAACGAGGGTGAGACTGTGACTGACACTGACGATCGCTCGACTTGCAGTTTCTCGAGGTGCCCGAGTTCCGCAACATTACGCTCAAGTGTCTTTCGGAGGTGGCTGCATTGAGCATTCCCGAGTACGAGCCCAAGTTTCTCGTTCTGTTTGAGGTGGTGATGGGAGCGATTACGCGCATGATTCCGCCCTCGGTCGATTTGGCAGCGGTGTATGCCGACAGTTCGGACGAAGAGCAGGAGATGACGTTAAATTTGGCGCTGTTCATTTGCAATTTCCTGTCGCTTCACCTGCACGCGGTGGAGCAAGACACGCAGCACTGGGAGTTGCTGCTACGTGCACATGCTTACCTGATCCAGATCACGCGCGTGCCGGAAAAAGAAGTGTTCCGGATCTGTCTCGAGTACTGGCTCAAGTTTGTGCGCCAGCTCTTCTCGGAAGAGTGTCGGGTGGATGGGTTTTACCCTATGATCGTCAATGGTCGGTACGTGATTACGGGCAATGGGTTGGGCAGTGGGAACCCCAACAATGGTGGGCCGCCGTTACGCAAATTCGGGTACGCGTCCGTGCTGTCCAACTTGCGCTTGGTCATGATTGAGCGCATGGCCAAACCGGAAGAAGTGTTGATTGTGGAGAATGAGGAAGGGGAGATTGTGCGTGAGTTTATGAAGGAGAGTGATGCGTTGGTGATTTACAAAACGATGCGCGAAGTGTTGGTCTACCTCACGCACCTCGATATGCTCGACACGGAAAACATCATGACGGAGAAGTTGGCGCGGCAAGTGGATGGGACGGAATGGGGCTGGAACCAACTCAACACGCTCTGTTGGGCCATTGGGTCCATCTCGGGTGCCATGTCGGAAGAGACCGAGACGCGGTTCTTGGTCACGGTCATCAAGGACTTGCTGGGGCTGTGCGAAAAGAAGCGCGGGAAAGATAACAAGGCCGTGGTGGCGTCCAACATTATGTACATTGTGGGCCAGTATCCTCGCTTCCTCAAGACGCATTGGAAGTTCCTCAAGACGGTGGTGAATAAGAACTTTGAGTTTATGCACGAAACCCACGAAGGCGTGCAGGACATGGCGTGCGATACCTTTCTCAAGATTGCGCAAAAGTGTCGGCGGCACTTTGTCATGTTCCAAGCGGGGGAGCCCGAGCCGTTTATTGAGGAGATTCTACGCGTCTTGCCAGTCACGACGGCGGATTTGTCCCCACAACAAGTGTGTACGTTTTACGAGGCGGTGGGGTACATGATTTCGGCCCAACCCAACCGTACCGCACAGGAAAAACTCATTTTCCAACTGATGCAAGTGCCCAACACGGCGTGGGACGAGATTATTGCCCAGGCCAACGCCAACACGCCCGTGTTTGACAATGATCAGCAACTCAAGGTGCTTGCCAACGTGCTCAAAACCAATGTTGCTGCCTGTACCTCGGCGGGCGGCGCGTTCCTCCCGCAGGTGGAGCGAAACCATGTGGCGACGCTCGAGGTGTACAAGACGGTGAGTGGGTTGATTAGTTTCAAGGTGCTGAACGATGGGCTGCTGGCGACCAAGACGGTACATGTACGCTTACTGCGTACGATCAAAAGGAGATTCTGCGGTTGGTCGAGACGTTTGTGATGCGCACGACAGACCAAGCGTATGTGCACGCGAATGTGATTCCGTCGTTGCTCGATGCGATCCTGCTGGACTATCGGGACAATGCGCCTGCGGCACGGGAGGCCGAAGTACTCAATACGATGGCGACGATCGTGACGTGTTTAGGACCGTTGTTGAACGAGCAAATCCCACCGATGCTCGAGGCAGTGTTTGGCCCGACACTCAGTATGATCTCGAATGATTTTAGTGAGTTCCCCGAGCACCGCGTGGGCTTTTTCCGTCTGCTGCGCGCGATCAACGTGAAATGTTTCCCTGCGCTCTTGGGGCTCGAGACGGACCAGTTCCGCTTGACTATGGACAGCATCATGTGGGCCATCAAGCACACTATGCGCGACATTTCCGAGGTCGGATTGACCATCTTGTACGACCTCTTGCGCAACGTGGCGTCCAAAGCCGACCCAAGCTTTGCCTCTGTGTTTTACCAAACTTATTTGCTCCCCATTATGCAGGACATGTTCTCCGTCATGACCGACACGGAACACAAGAGCGGATTCAAGTTACAGTGCGCTGTGCTCGCCAAGATCTTTGAGTTGATCGAGAAGGATAAGGTCGATGTACCACTTTGGTCGGCGTCGGAAACCGTACCGCCCGAAGCAGGCGCCACGAACCAACTCTACATTCGCCAGTACACAGCTCAACTCTTGACTAATGCGTTTCCTAATGTTGAACCGTGCGTATCCAGTTCAGGCTTTCCTTCCTCCCCCCCTCCCCCTGTTTTTATCTTGGCGTGGCTTGGCTTGGCTTGGCTTGGTGGGAAGGAGTGGGATGCTGGATGCTTACCTTTCGTTATCGATGTTGGCTTGTTTGTGTGCAGGGTGTACATTGAGCAGTTCGTCACGGGTCTGTGCCAGCAAGCCGGGGACATCAATAAGTACCGTACCCTGGTGCGAGACTTTCTCATCACCTCGCGCGAACAGTCGGGCAGTTTGTCGGACAATGCCGACCTGCTGGAAGATGACAAGGAGGCTAAAGTCAGGGCCGAACAAGAAGAAGCAGCTAAGATCCCTGGAATGCTTAAACCGTATGTACTCTTCCTCCTTTCTTTCCTTCCTCCCCTCTTTCCTTCCTTCCTCCCCCCCTTGCTTCCCACCTTGCTCGTGCTCTTTCTCCCCGGTTCCATTCTCCCCTTTGGTACAGTGCCAAACGTAGAGGTTGATCTAACGTTTTTGGTTTGTGTTTGGTTTTTTTTTGCCTGTCAGCTCCCAAATGCAAGACGAAGACGAAGAGTTATGACTCATCCAGGAGCTGCTCTATGGCTAGCTCCTATTCCTATTCCTTTCGCTGGGGCGGGGGGGGAGGGGTACGTATCTACACCCGCATCTTGAGGGTATACCCTTGTGGGCCCCGTGCACCGACACACCAAACACCACCACCCCCCTCCCTACCCTCCCGAGTCGCCTTTTCGTTTTGCGCCCGTCGAGTTGTTTGTTGGAGGTTTGGAGCATGGGATCGGTTGGGTTGGCTTTGCACCCTGGGCACCTGGGCACCCTGGGCACCTGGGCGTTCCCTTGTCTTTTCTTTTCGTTGTACTTTGTACTTTCCCGCTGTCCTGCCCGTGCGTACCTTGCTCGCAGCCATGCATCGTGTCTAATTGTCTCATCTGGTTGTGGTCCAACTGTCCGAGACGCATCGGTGTGGGAGAGGGCAGAGAGAGAGAGAGAGAAAGGGAGAGAGAGAGAAAGAGAGAGCGCGTTTGCGAAGTATGTGGGTACGAGTTTGGGTGCCGTGTCTTGGTAGGCCGGCGAGCGAGACATGATTGAAGGCAGGGCGCTTTATCGGCCGCGCGTAAGAGGAGCGCAAAGAGTAGCACACTGCATGGAAATGGTGATGGAGGGGGCGATCCAATTACGAACGCTCGGATCAATCCGTACGAATGGATTTGGCTCTACTCCTTCTCCGTGAACAAAAAACGGTGCGGTCACGGAGGCAATGTACAGCTCGAGCTGTATTCATGTCTCACCGGGGCTGGTACTACATCAGTACGACTAATCGAAATGGATCTCAGACATTATTAACTTCCTGTCAAATGCAATGGATCAAGTAGTGCCAAGTCGCACCTCTTTGTCCCAGCCTTGAGCGCTAAGGCCTAAGCCCTGTCCATGATATGCATTGCTCCGCAAGTATGTTCTTCTTGTCACTCGTGCTGGACCTGTCAGCCTGGCTTCCTGGAATGTGCGCCAAGCGGCGGAGGGGGGGCGGGGTTAGGAACACCCTCAAACAAGATCCCTTCGCTGTTGAGCAACACGAACCCCCGGCCGAAGAGCTCCTAGCGATTTGGCTGGGGATACCATCGCTGAGATCTCTGCCACTGGTATCATAGTCAGGACGGCGCTCCCAGAGTCGGAATGTTAATGATTTGGCGAAGGGGTAACCGCTCGATAAGAATCAACTCGTACAATCCCGGTGCGACCGCTCAGACGGTCAACTGTAGCCTGGTGCGCGCCCTGAGACATACAATTGCCGCCTGGTGCGCTGGTTGAGACAAATAGCTGATTCTAACGACGCGGACTGCTGGCGGGAGCGCTCACTGAGACATAGCATCCAGAACTGAGACAGATCATCGATCACTGCCGTTGCGTGCCCCGCGTCTAATCTCTTAGTTCTATATGCGAGGGTGCAAAGAAAATGTGCAACCCTACTGCCCGCCGACCTGACCTGCACGTGACGGCTGGGGGCTGGCTGCGCCAAGTATCGGGCATATGACAGAGTCGCGTCGACGCGTCCCTCCATCCACTTAAAATGCCCCTACCCGTACTCACCGCCGGTGCCCCCCTTGCGTCACCACCGACCACACTGCTTCAAGGTGCCCCCTCAATCCTAGACGTATGTTCAGTGATACAGTTGGTATGGCTGATCGATTATTTGACGGCCACAAATGCAATTTGACACTAGTGTCGATTTCTATTTGTTTCCAGCCTACAGTTGGTACGGATCCTATTTGCGATCGCTGACTCCCGACCGCTGACAGGCCTGACGTGACGATGCTCCGTCCCGCCGGCCTGACCCGTGACCGCCCAACGGTGACAGGCATTAATTAAATAGCAACGCCGCCGCCGCCCGCCGCCCGCCGCCGCCACCACCACCCGGAAGGCCGTCCCCACCACCTACCACCACCACCCAACGCAAAAATATTTTTTTTCAGCACACCTCCTGATCTAGCTGGCAGACGCCATATTCGGTGTCGTTTGGGGCATAGCTCAACCTTGGTGTCGTACTCGGTCGAGGCCATCGGAGGGTGGGTGTTGTGGGTCGGGGTGGGTAGGGTTAGGGATGGGTGGGTGTAACTTCTCAACGGTGCGTCGGATGGGAAAACGGAGGCCATATGCTGCAAAGAGCGGACGATTTTATAGCGAGCTATCGCCTCGGCATAACTCTCTCCCCTTCGGGTAGCGAGCTATCGCCTCGGCATAACTCTCTCCCCTTCGGGTAGCGAGCTATCGCCTCGGCATAACTCTCTCCCCTTCGGGTAGCGAGCTATCGCCTCGGCATAACTCTCTCCCTTCGGGTAGCGAGCTATCGCCTCGGCATAACTCTCTCCCCTTCGGGTAGCGAGCTATCGCCTCGGCATAACTCTCTCCCCTTCGGGTAGCGAGCTATCGCCTCGGCATAACTCTCTCCCCTTCGGGTAGCGAGCTATCGCCTCGGCATAACTCTCTCCCCTTCGGGTAGCGAGCTATCGCCTCGGCATAACTCTCTCCCCTTCGGGTAGCGAGCTATCGCCTCGGCATAACTCTCTCCCCTTCGGGTAGCGAGCTATCGCCTCGGCATAACTCTCTCCCCTTCGGGTAGCGAGCTATCGCCTCGGCATAACTCTCTCCCCTTCGGGTAGCGAGCTATCGCCTCGGCATAACTCTCTCCCCTTCGGGTAGCGAGCTATCGCCTCGGCATAACTCTCTCCCCTTCGGTAGCGAGCTATCTACCCTCGGCCCTCCCCTAGGGTTAGGGCGGGTTGGGTTGGGTAGGGTTGGGTAGGGTTAGGGATGGGTGGGTGTAACTTGTCACGGTGCGTCCAATCGAGAAACGGAGGCCATATGCTGCATAGAGCGGACGATTTTATAGCGAGCTATCGCCTCGGCATAACTCTCTCCCCTTCGGGTAGCTCGCTATCTACCCTCGGCCCTCCCCTAGGGTTAGGGCGGGTTGGGTTGGGTAGGGTTGGGTAGGGTTAGGGATGGGTGGGTGTAACTTGTCAAGGGTGCGTCCAATCGAGAAACGGAGGCCATATGCTGCATAGAGCGGACGATTTTATAGCGAGCTATCGTCGAGGCCATCGGAGGGTGGGTGGGGTGGGTCGGGGTGGTAGGGTTAGGGATGGGTGGGTGTAACTTGTCAACGGTGCGTCCAATCGAGAACGGAGGCCATATGCTGCATAGAGCGGACGATTTCCTAGCGAGCTATCGCCTCGGCATAACTCTCTCCCCTTCGGGTAGCTCGCTATCTACCCTCGGCCCTCCCCTAGGGTTAGGGCGGGTTGGGTTGGGTAGGGTTTGGGTAGGGTTAGGGATTAGGTTAGGGTT